>CAUYSK010117503.1:0-11063 GCA_963575035.1 Avahi laniger
AACCTATGGGACACAGCAAAAGCATTCCTGAGAGGAAAACTAATAGCAATAAATGCCCATATTCAAAAAACAGAAAGATTAGAAATCGGATATTACAATAGTATTAATAAATATATTTGCATCCAACATCAGAACACCTAAATATAAAGCAACCAGTAATAGATCTGAAGGGAGAGATAGACTGCAATATAATAATACAGGGGACTTTAATACCCACTTTCAATACTGGACATCCAGACAGAAAATCAATAAGGAAACATCAGACTTGATCTACACTTTAGACAAAATGGACCTCACAGACATATGGAGAACGTTCCATCCAACACCAATAAGTACACATTCTCCTCAAGTACCCACAGAACATTCATTAGAATAGATCATAAGTTAGGTAAAAGCAAGTCTTAACAAATTTAAGAATATTGAAATCATATCAAATAACTTCTGTCCACAATGGTATAAAATTAGAAATCAATAATAGGGAGAACTGTGGAAAATTCACAAATATATGAAAAATAAACAACATATTCCAGAACAACAAATGTGTCAAAGAAGAAATTAAGGGGAAATTTTTAAAGTATCTTGAGACAGCGAAAATGTACACAAAACACACCAACACTTACAGAATTCAGCAAAAGCAGTTCTAAGAAGGAAGTTTATAGCAATAAATGCCTTCACCAAAAACGAAGATCTGAAATAAACAACCTAACATTACACTTCAAGGAGCTAGAAAAAGAAGAACAAACTAAGGCTAAAGTTAGTACAAGAAAGGAAATAATAAAGATCAGAGCAGAAATAAGTGAAATAGAGATTGGAAAATCAATAGAAAAGATCAACAAAACTAAAAGTTGATGTTTTGAAAAAGATAACCCAACTGACAAACCTTTAGCTAGACTAAGAAAAAAGAGAAGGTTTAAACATAAATAAACTCAGAAATACAAGAGAAGACAGTACAATCGATACCACAGAAATACAACGGACCATAAGAGACAACTATGAATAATTCCACAACAATAAACTGGACAATCTAACAGCAATGGTTAAATTCCTGGACACATACAACCTACCAATACAGAATGAAGAAGAAATATAAAATCTGAACAGACCAATAATGAGAAAGGAGATTAAATCAGTAATAAAAAGTCTCCTATCAAAGAAAAGACCAGGACCTGATGGCTTCACAGCTGAATTCTACCAAACATTTAAGAAGAATTCTATCTCAACCTAGAAAACCCTAAAGACCCCTCCAAAAGACTCCTAGATTTGATAAATAAATTCAATAAAGTCTCAAGTTATAAATCATGTATGTAAATCAGGAGCACTGTTACATACCAATAATGACCAGACTAAGAATAAAATCAAGAACTCAAACCAATTTACAATAGCTGCAAAAAAAATTAAGTACCTAGGAATATACTTAACCAAGGAAATGAAAAATTGCTACAAGGAGAACTATAAAACACTGATGAAAGATACCATAGAGGCCAGACACAGTAGCTCACACCTGCAATCCCAACACTTTGGAAGACCAAAGTGGAAGGATTGCTTGAGGCCAAGAGTTCAAGACCAGCCTGGATCTTGAACATAGCAAGACACTGTCTCTACAAAAAAATTTTAAAAATAGGGGTCGTAGTGTATATCTGTAGTCCTAGCTACTTGGGAGGCTAAGGCAGGAGTATTCCTTGAGCCCAGGACTTAGAGGCTGCAGTGAGCTATGATTATCTCACTGTACCCCAGCCTAGGAGACAGAGTAAGACTCTGTCTCTAAAGAAAAAATGAATTGTAGATGACACAAATAAAAAAAAATTCTGTGTTCATGGATTAGAAGTCTCAATATTGTAGAAAATGACTATACTGCCCAAAGCAATCTACAGACTCAATGCAATTCCTATTAAAATATCAATGACACTTTTTACAGAATTATAAAATACAATCCTAAAATTCATATGGAACCAAAAATGAGCCTGAATACCCAAAGCAATCCTAAGCAAAAAGAACAAATCCAGAGACATCATATTCCCTGGCTTTAAATTATACTACAAGGTGATTGTAATCAAAACAGCATGGTACTGGCATAAAAATAGACACATAGGTCAATGGAACAGAATAGAGAACTCAGAAATAAAGCCAAATACCTACAACCAACTCATCTTCAAAAAAGCAGACAAAAACATAAACTGGGGAAAGGATGCCCTATTCAATAAATGATGTTAGAAAAATTGGATAGACACTGCAGAAGAATAAACCTGGATCCCTATCTCTCATCATATATAAAAATTAACTGAAGATGGATTAAAGACTTAAAAGTAAGATCTGAAGAAACAAAAATTCTAGATGAAAACCTAGGAAAAACTCTTCTGGACATTGACCTAGACAAAGAATTTATGACTAAGACCCCAAAAGCAAATGCAACAAAAATACAAATAAATAAACGGGACCTAATTAAACTAAAAAGCTTCTGCAAAGCAAAAGAAATAATCAACAGGGTTAATAGACAACCTACAGAGTGAGAAAAAATATTCACAAACTATACATCTGGCAAAGGACTAATATCCAGAATCTATAAAGAACTCAAACAAATTAGCAAGAAAAAAAATAATAACCCCATTAGTGGGCCAAGAACATGAACAGACATTTTTCAAAAGAAGATATACAAATGGCCAACAAATATATGGAAAAATGCTCAACATCACTAATCATCAGGGAAATACAATTAAAACCACAATGAGGCCGGGCGCGGTGGCTCACGCCTGTAATCCTAGCACTCTGAGAGGCCGAGGTGGGTGGATCACTCAAGGTCAGGAGTTTGAGACCAGTCTGAGCAAGAGCGAGATCCCGTCTCTACCAAAAAATAGAAAGAAATGATCTGGACAACTAAAAATATATATATAAAAAATTAGCCGGGCATGGTGGCACATACCTGTAGTCCCAGCTACTTGGAAGGCTGAGGCAGAAGGATCACTTGAGCCCAGGAGTTGGAGGTTGCTGTGAGCTAGGCTGACGCCACAGCACTCTAGCCCAGGCAACAGAGCAAGACTCTGTCTAAATTAAAAAAAAAAAAAAAACACAATGAGATACCACTTTACCTAAGTCAGATGACCTTTATTAATAAGTAAGAAAAAAAAGAAAAAAACAATAGATGTTGGTGCAAATGTAATGAAAAGGGAACTCTTATACACTGTTGGTAGGAATTCAAACTAGTACAACCTTTATAGAAAATAGTATGGAGAGTTCTCAAAGAACTAAAAATAGAATTTCTATCCAATCCGGCAATCCCACTACTGGGTGTCTACCCAAAGGAAAAGAAGTCATTATATCAAAAAGGCACTTAGATTTACATGTTTATCACAGCAAAATTCACAATTGCAAATGTATGGAATCGACTTAAGTGCCCATCAATTGAGAAGTGGATAAAAAAATGTGGAATATATACACAATGGAGTACTAGTCAGTCATAAAAAAAGAATGAAATAATTTCTTTTGTAACAACTTGGATGGAACTGGGGCCATTATCCTTAGTGAACCAACTCAGGAATGTAAAACCAAATACAGCATGTTATCACTTATAAGTGGGAGCTAAGCTATGGGTAAGTAGGCAAGCAGAGTGGTACATTGAACCTTGAAGACTCAGAAGTGGGGAGGATGGGAAGGGAATGAGAGAAGAAAAATTACCTATTAGGTACAATGTACACTATTCAGGTGACAGGTACACTAAAAACCCAAACATCAGCACTATAGAATTCATCCATGTAACCAAAAACCACTTGACCATCTAAATCTATTGAAATAAAAATAATAATAAGGACAAATCTTTCTCAAACACTTCCAAAAATCAAAGAGGAGGGAGTACTCCCAAAAACATTTTACATAGTCACCGTTACACTGATACCAAAGCAAGAAAAGGACACTATGAAAAAAAATTAAAGGCCACTATCCCTGATGAATACAAATGCAATAATCCTCAAGAAAATACTAGTAAATTGAATTGAATAGCATGTTAACAGGATCATTTACCATAATCAAGTGAGATTTATCTCAGGGATGCAAGGATAATACAACATATACAAATCAATAAGCGTGATACACCACATTAACAGAAAGACAAAAACCATATATGATCATCTCATTCAATGAAGAAAAAGCATTTGACAAAATTCAACATCTTTTCATGATTAAAAAAAAAACCTCTCGACATATTATATATAGAAAGAATGTACTTCAACACAATAAAGGCCATATATGACAAGCCCACAGCTAACATCATACTCAATGGTGAAAAGTGAAAAGCTTTTCCTCTAAGATAAGGAACAAGACACAGATGCCCATGCCCACCACTTCTATTGAACTAGGACTAGAAGTCCTAGTGAGGGCAGTTGGACTTTAGTAAGAAATAAAAAACATACAAATTGGAAAGGAAGAAGTTAAATTGTCCCTGGTGGCAGATGACATGATCTTATATATAGAATACCCTAAAGAATCCACAAAAACTCTTATAACAAATAAACAAATTCAATAAAGTTACAGGATATAAAATCAACATACAAAAATCAGTAGCACTTCTATACACTAACAACAAACTCTCTGAAAAAGAAATCAAGAAAACAATCCCATTCACAATATCATCAAAAAATAATATAACACTCAGGCATAAATTTACCCAAGCAGGTGAAGGATCTGAACACTTAAAATTTTTAAACATTGATGAAAAATTAAAGAAGAAACAAATAAATGAAACAATAGCCCATGTTCATTTACTGGAAGAATTAATATTGTTAAAATGCCCATACTACCCAAACCGATCTACAGATTCAATGCAATTCATATCAAAATTTCAATTACATTTCTAATAGAAATAGAAAAAAAAATCCTGAAATTCATATGGAACTACAAAAAACTCCAAATATCCAAAGAAGCCTTGAGCAAAGATTTCTGAAAAAGCTGGAGGCATCACATTACTTGATTTCAAAATCTACTACAAAGATATAGTAATCAAAACAGCACGGTACTGGCATAAAAACAGATACATAGAATAATGGAATAAAATAGATAGCCCAAAAATAAATCTATGCTTTTATGGTGCTGTGGTTTGAATATGATTTGTTTCCACCAAAACTCATATTGAAGCTAAATCCCCAATGCAATTGTGTTAAGAGGTAGGGGAACTTTTAAGAGGTCTTTGGGTCATGAGGGATCTACCCTCATGTAGGGATTGATTCAGTCTCACAGGTGTGAGTGAATTCTTACTCTTGTGGGACTGGATTGGTTACATGAGAGAGGGTTGTTATAAAGTGAGGTCGCCTTTTGTGTTTGGTCTTTTTTGCACATGCCTGCTTCCCCTTTCACTTCTCCACCATGTTGTGACACAGCACAAGACCCCCATCAAAAGCCAAGCAGATGCTGGCAAAATGCTCTCGGACTTTTTAGCCTCCAGCATTGTAAGCCAAATAAATATCTTTACAAATTACCTATCTTCAGGTATTCTGTTATAGCAACACTAAAATGGACTAAGATGTGGTCAATTGTTTTTCAACAAAGTTGCCAAGAAAACACAATATGGAAAGGACAGTCTCTTCAGTAAATGGTGCTGGGAAAACTGCATATCCACATGCAGAAGAATGAAATTAGACCCCAATCTTACACTATATACAAAATTAATTCATAATGGATTGAAGACTTAAACATAAGACCTGAAACTATAAAACTACCAGCAGAAAACTTAGGAGGAAACCTTCGTGACATTGGTCTGGGTAATAATATTTTGGGTACAACCACATAAGCACAGACAACAAAAGTGAAAATAGACAAATGGGATTACATCAAACTATAAAGTTTCTGCACAGCCAATGAAACAATCAAAAGAGGGAAGAGACAATCCACAGAAGGGGAGAAAATATTTGCAAAGCATACATCTAATAAGGGGATAATATCCAAATTATATAAAGAACTCAAACAACTCAATATAAAGAAAACAATTAACCTGATGTAAAAATGGTCCAGCCTGGGCAACATAGTGAGACTTTGTCTCTAGAAAGAAATAAAAAATAATCAAAATTAGCCAGGCATGGAGGTGCACACCTCTAGTTCCAGCTACTCAGGAGACTGAGGCGGGAGGATCACTTGAGCCCCAGAGTTGGAAGTTACAGTGAATTATGATCACACCACTGCAATCGAGCCTGGGCAATGGAGTAAGATCCTGCCTTTAAAGAAGAAAACAAAACAAAACAAACAGGTCAATGTACCTAATTAGACATTTCTCAAAAGAAGACATACAAATGGCCAATAAGCATATGAAAAAAGTGCTCAACATCACTAATCAGCATAGAAATGCAAGTTAAAACCACAGTGAAATATCTCACATTTGTTAGAATGGCTTTCACCAAAAAGATAAAAGATAGTAAGTGTTAAAGGTGTGTTATATCAAAAGGAAATGAAATCACTATGTCAAAGAGATAACTGCACCCCCATGTACACTGCAGTATTATTTACAATAGCCAAGATATGGAATCAACCTAAGCGTCCATCAACAAATGAATGGATAAAGAAAATGCAGTATAAATGCACAATGGAATACTATTCAACCTTGAAAAAGAAGGAAATCCTGTTACTTGCATTGACATGAATGAATCTGGAGGACATTATGTGAAGCAAAATAAACCATGCACAGAAAGACAAATATCATATGATCTCAATTATATGTGCAATCTAAAAAGATTGGAACTCATAGAAGTAGAGAGTAGAGAGCAGAATGGCTGGGGGTGGGGAGCATGAAGGGTTAGGAAGATGTTGTTCAAAGCATACAAAAATTTCAATTAGACAGGAGTAATGAGATCAAGAGATTTAATGTACAACACAATGACTATACTTAATAACAATGTTTTGTATACTTGAAAATCGTTAAGAGAGATTTTAAATGTTCTCACCACAAATGATAAGTATATGAGGTAATGCATATGTTAATTAGCTTGAATTAGCCATTCCACAACATATGCATTTCTACATCTTGTTGTACCCCTTAAATATATACAATTTTTATGTCAATATAAAAATAAAGTTTAAAAGAAAAAATGTGTATTCTGCTATCATTGGGTGCAGTGGTCCATAAATGTCATTTATGTCAAACTTCTAAATATTCTTGTTGAAATCACCTATATCCTTACAAATTTGTTAACTAATTGTTTTATTGGTAACTGGGAGAATTATATTAAAATCTCTACTTGTGATCGTGAACTTATTCATTTCTCCTTTATTTCTGCAAATTTTTGTTTTATACATTTCAAAACTTTGATATGGATGCATTCAAGTTTATAAATGTTATGTCTTCCAACTGAATTAATCCCATCATTATAAGACATTCTTCTTTATCTTTGGTAATATTTTTTGATTCAAAGTCTATTTGTTCTTGCATTAATACAAGCACACCAGCCATGCTTTTAGTTTTAGCCTGATTGTGCCCTGTATTTGAGGTCTATCTACTTACTGCTCATGAAAAAATATGTAATTGAGTTCTCTTTTTTTAAGTCTTTTCATTGAAACGTGAGGTCCTTTTATTTTTAGTGTAATAACTGACATGGTTTAGTTTAATATCTTGCTATTTATTTTTTATTTATCCCATAAGTTCTTTGTATCTTTACTCCTCATTCCACATCCTCTTTTGGGTTAATTGGTATTCTACTATTGCATTTTATCTCATCTATTGGATTTTTTAAATTGTATAATGTATTTTATTGTTTATCCTAAAAATTACAATATGCATGTGGAATTATTATAGACCATCTTAACAAAGTAGTTTTACCACTTTCCAAACAGTGAGAAAAACATAAAATCTCTTAATGCTACTTACCTGCTTAATGCCCTATTGTTTTAATATCGTTTGCTTCTATATGCTATAAATTCCATAGCAAATAATTAATATTTTTGCCTCAGTCAGCATTCTTTCATATTTAGCCAATATGTATCTTTTCCAAGATATCTGTATTCCTTCCTTCAGCTCAGTTCATACATCTGGGTTCATTTTACCTTAGCGTAAAAAACATTCTCTAATAGTTCTTGTAGTTTGAGTTTGCTGGCAATAAATTCTTTCAGTATTTGTTTGTATGGAAATATCATTATTTTACCTTCAATTTTGAAGAGTATTTTTGATGAACACTAGCTTGGGTTATTTTATTTAGCTCCCTTCCCTAAAAATTTCAATCCATTGTCTTCTAGTTTGCATAAATTCTTTTCAAAGTTCAACTATAAGAGTTATTATTGCTCCCTTAAAGACAATATTTCTTTCTTTGAATGTACTTGAGATATTTTACTTAACTTTATTTTTCAGTAAATAAACTAATTATAAATAATTTCCTTGCCGTGAAGCCTACTTTGTAATTAACACAAATACTCCAACTTTCTTTAGATTTGTGTTAACATGATATATCTTCCTCTATCCCTTTACTTTTAATCTGTGTCTTTATAATTAAAGTGAGCTTCTTGTAAACAACATATAGTTGTTATTTAATTGTCCATACTGACAATCTCTATCTTTTAATTGGAATATTTAAAACTTTCATGCTTACAGTGATTACTGATACAGTTGAATTAATATTTGTTATATTTCTAAATGTTTTCTATTCATTGCCCTTATTCTACTTTTTGGTCTTCTACTCTTTTTCTGACTTCTCTGGTTTTAATTAAACATTTTACATGATCCCATTTTTCTCTTATCTCTTAGCATGTGCAATATATTTCAAGAAAACATTTCAGTGGTTGACCTAGAGTTTTCAATATGCATTTATAACTAATAAAAGTCCACATTCAAATAACACCACAGAGTGTCATTTGTCATTTGTATTACAAGTACCTTGCAACAGAGTATTCTCAATTTTTCCTCCCCATCCCTTATAACACTGCAGTCATTATTTTCACTGACCCATAAGCTCAATACACTGAGCACATTGTTGCTATTTTTTGAACAAATTGTTATCTGTTAGATCATTTAACAGTAAAATAAAATATTTTATTTTCCCATCATTTACTTCTTTGCTAACACTCTTCCTTTCGTTATGTAAGATCCAATTATACAAGATGTACCATTTTTCTTCTCTCCTAGGAACTTTTTTTTTCATTCTTGCAAAGGAAATCTATTGGTGACAACTCCCACAATTTTTGTTTGTCCAGGAAATTCTTTATTTCTTTTTCACTTTGGAAGGATAATTTTGATGTATACAGAATTCTAGTCCAGTGAGGTTTTTTCCACTCTCTTCATGCTTCCATGGTTTCAGAAGAGAAGTCTGATGTAATTTATATCCTTGTTCCTCTATCAGTAAGATGTTTTTTCAAAGTTTCTTTGATTTTCTGCCATTTGAAAATGATATGCCTAGATGTAGTTTTTTCTTGTTGTTGTTGTTTGCTTGTTATTTATCGTGCTTGGTGTCTCTGAGCTTCCTGGACCTGTAGTTTGGTGTCTGCCATTAATTTTGGAAAATTTGTATCCAATGTTATGTCAAATATTTCTTCTGTTTCTTCCTTTCTTCTCCTTCTATTATTCCCATTATGAACATGTTACAATTTTGTAATTGTCCCACAGTTCTTGGATATTCTGGGTGTCTTTAAATTCTGTTTTCTTTTTGTTTTTCAGTTTGGGAAGTTTTTATTGACATATCTTCAGTCTCACCAGTTCTTTCCCCAGCTATGTCCAGACTATTAATGATCCAACCAAAGGCATTGTTTTTGTTCCTATTACAGTGTTTTTGATTTCTAGCATTTCTTTTTGATTTTCATAGGGTTTACATATCTCTCCTTACAATACCCATGGGTTCCTGCATGTGGTACACTCTATCCATTAGTGTCCTTAGCACAGTGGTCCCCAAATTTTTGGGCACCAGGGACCGGTTTCAGGGAAGAAAATTTTTCCATGGACAGGGCAGGGGGTGATGGTTTCGGGATGGTTCAAACACATTACATTTATTGTGCAGTCAAACCTCTCTGCTAATGATAATCTGTATTTTCAGCCACTCCGCAGCACTAGCATAACTGCCCCAGCTCCACCTCAGACCATCAGGTATTAGATTCTGATAAGGACAGTGTAACCTAGATCCCTCACATGCGTAGTTTACAGTAAGGTTCCTGTTCCTATGAGAATCTAATGCACCTGATCTGACAGGAGGTGGAGCTTATGTGGTGATGCCAGCAATGGGAAGCAGCTGTAAATACAGATAAAGCTTCTCTTGGGGGTTGGGGACTGCAGCCTTAGCATATTAATCATGGTTAATTTAAATTCTCAGTTTGATAACTCCAACATCTCTGGCATATCTGAGTCTGGGTGTGATATTTATTTTGTCTCTTCAAACAGTGCTTATATCATTTTGGCATGCCTTGTAATTTTATGTTGAAAGCCAGATATGGTGTGTCAGAAAAAAGGAACTGAAGTAAATACGCTTTTAATGTGAGGTTTCATGTTTATCTGTTTATACAGTTGGATATTTGTCCCCTCCAAATCTCACGTTAAAATTTGATCCCCAGTGTTGGAGGTGGGGTCTAGTAGGAGGTGTTTGGGTCCTGGGGACATATCACTCAAGAACAGCTTGGTGCCATTTCACAGTAATGAGTGAGTTTTTGCTCTATTACCAAAATCTGATGTTTAGAAAGAGCCTGGCATCACTTCCTTTCTCTTGCTCTCCCTCCATGTGACAAACCAGCTGCCCTTCCCCTTTCCCAAAGATTGGAAATTTCCCAAGGTCCTCATCAGAAGCACATGCTACTGATATGCTTTTTGTACAGCCTGCAGAACTATGAACCTAATACACCCCTTTTTTTATAAAATCCCAAGTGTCAGGGATTCCTTTATAGCAATGCAAAATGGACAACGATATCTGGCTAGGAGTCAGGCTGTGTTGTTGTTTGAAGTAGTTGAAAATGTCAGAACCAAAAATTTCTTCTAGTTCCATGTTTTTGTCTCCCCTGTTGTCTTTGGACCTCCCTAGGGACTCTTTCTGTAGTAGGATCTAAGACTCGTGGTTCTATCAGCCATAACCTCCTGTTATCGTACAGAAGCACAGTTGATGTGACGGTAATGTGCGGGGTGAGAG
>CAUYSK010117506.1:0-10567 GCA_963575035.1 Avahi laniger
TGAAAACAAACAAACCCTGCAGACACATTACAGTGTTTGAGATGTTTCTGGGCATAATGGTCTCATAAAGGATGAGTGATCAAGGTATTTTTGGTGTGTCAGGGGATATGTCATCAAGGAGGCTTAAGACAATTAGGATACGTTAAGGAAATTGCACGATGTGGTATGGCTGGTCCTCCGGGGCTGGTATAGGCAAGATGGACTTGTCCTTGCTCTCACAAAGCTTACGTTCTGTGGAGAGCCATATAGTAAGTAAACAATGGGGAAATTCAGATAGTGATAAACACCGTCGGTTTTAAAAAACAAAAGCAAGGTCCTGCAATAGAAACTACCTGGGTAAATGGTATGATAGAGAGTAGAGGCGAACGCACTGCTGATAGTGGTCAGAGAGGACCTCTCTGTCAGAACATCTGATCTATTTAGACAAACGCAGGGAAAAAGGCTTGGAAAACTCAAGGGCTCACAGGGCAGAGAGAACAGCAAGTATAAGCCCAGAATTGGGAACTAGCTAGATGTATTTAAGAAACAGAAAACTAAAAGGCCAGGATTGCTGGGAAGAGTGAATGAGGGTAACAAGTTGGGGGCTGGGGATGGAGGAGGAATGAAATTTGCAAGGTAAGCAGTGGACAAGCCAGGTAGGGTTTAGATCTTATTCTAAATGCTTTGGGAAATAATTGAAAGATTTTAAGAAGAGGGTGGGTGCGATATGATATGATGAATATTTGGCCGTTTTGAAGAGAATGGGTTATAAGGGTAAGAGTGGAAGGCTGCTTAGAGGCTGCTTTAGAGAGGTCCAGGGAAAGGGCAGCAATGGCTTGTCTAGGGTGGTAGCAGCAGAGAGAGCGAGAAGTGCACATATGTGTAGTATATTTTAGAGTTAGAAAAGGTCATTTGGTATCTGGGTTTTTTTTTTTTTAATTTAAAACATTATTTGTTTATGTTATTTCAGTACAAATTGAGCAAGATTAAGATGAAATCCTAACTTTCTAATTCCTGAGCCAGATTGACTTCTTTTCAGAAAAAAACAAAAACTGTGCATAAATAAACTAGAATTTTGAGAACCAAAATAAACTTTAGATGAATCTTCTGATGTCCCCCTCCCTCTCACCCCTGCACCCCTCTCATTTTAAAGATGAAGTATTTGAAGTCCAGAAAGTTTAAGTGATTTGTCTAAGGTCAGACCCAGAATATCTGGCTCTAAATTAATGTCATTTCTACACAATTTTGCTTGAATTTCCTTGATTTAGACTGCTGCTTGTGAATAAAGAGTACCCTACTGAACTTTGAATCAATGTTTGTCATGATAAATGGGTTCTGTAAATATTAAGGTCTCCATATAAATAATTGTGAGTACTAAGCGTTTCTTCCCTCCATCCTGTCCTCTCCCCTCTTTCCTTTCCATCCTTCCTCATTTTCTCCTCTTTATTACTTCTCTCATTCTCCTCCTCTTCCCCTTCCTCGTTTTGCCCCACAGATATTGCAATTGCTGCTCCATATGGGGGTGAAGATAAAAAAGGAATTGTTTATATCTTCAATGGAAGATCAGCGGGCTTGAATGCGGTACCATCTCAAACCCTGGAAGGGCAGTGGGCTGCCCGAAGCATGCCACCAAGCTTTGGCTACTCAATGAAAGGAGCCACAGATATAGACAAAAATGGATATCCAGGTGCTTTCCCATGAATACATAGAGCTCTTAGATTTTTCAGTCCTAATTAGTTACTGTTCTCTTGATTTGTATTTTAAATCATTTCAATTTGGTATTTTAAGTATTGATCAAACCTCTACTGTATTCAAGGCATTGTTCTCATCACTGAAGGGGACATGAAAAAATCATAGCTCTACTTCCTGGGAATGTGCAATATGAAACTCATACTGTGAGTTTCTTTGTTTTTTTTTTTTTTCCCAGACAGAGTCCCACTCTGTTGCCCGGGCTAGAGTGCCATGATGTCAGCCTAGCTCACAGCAACCTCAAACTCCTGGGCTCAAGCCATCCTCCTGCCTCAGCCTCCCTAGTAGCTGGGACTACAGGCATGTGCCACCATGGCTAGCTAATTTTTTCTATATATTTTTAGTTGTCCAGCTAATTTCTTTCTATTTTTTTAGTGGAGACGGGGTCTCGCTCTTACTCAGGCTGGTCTTGAACTCCTGAGCTCAAATGCTCCATAGCTGCCTTGGCCTCCCAGAGTGCTAGGATTACAGACATGAGCCACCGCGCCTGCCTGCTCTGAGTTTCTTTTATTGCCTTGAAGTCTGTAATAAAGTGTCAGAGAAAAATGTTATAGAAGCTATAACAAAAGCTAAATGCTCATTCAATTTTGTTTTATTTTAACTGGAAATATATTTTATTTATTGATATATTCAGAGCTTCTTTTTATTTTTTTTGATATATAACAGTTATACGTATTTTTGGGGTACATGTGATATTTTGATACCTGTATTTAGGTATAAAATATTAGCCATCATTATTTCTTTTTAATTATCTAGCATTTTTATGGACTTGACTAATTGTGATTTTTAAAAAAATGTGTTATTTAATTTTCCCAATAAGGCTTATGAGGAATATAGGCTAGATTAGCTCACTGTTATACCATTTTCTGGATGGGAAGAGACTCAGAATGGTTATTTGCCCAAGGCTGTCCAGTGGGTTAATCCAGTAGAGCAAGTAAGGCCTTTTTCTAGTTCTTATATACTTTGGAGTATTATAGTAGATCTAGGATCAAAATAGATCTTTTCTTTAAATGAAATATAATGTAGAAAATTTAAATGACTTTTGTTCTTGAAACAGTTAATATGAGCTCAATATATAAGAATGTTGTACTGCTTCTGGAAATAAGACATGAAGTTGATTCTTATCTATAAATTAGAACTATTTCAAAGAGTTTTTTGTTACAAATTCAATACATTGTAGAACTTTTAGAAAAATAGCAAAGCATGTCTTATCAATGTTTTTCCTATGTATTCACATACCTTTTTTTTTAACAAAGTGGAATGATAGTTTATGTGCTGTTCATAGTATATTTTATCCATTTGAAGAATCAGAAACATTGCCCCATTTTATTATGCTTCTAAAACATGAATCTTGTGTTTCCATTATAACAAATAACTGTACCATATTGTATTCTACCATATTTCTGGGCTTTTATATTTTTGTTTGTAAATCTGCTGCATACCTCGGATTGTGTCCTTTGGACAAAATTCTAGAATTGCTATGTCAAGGGTGTATACTTTTTTTTTAAGGCTGTTTATACACACTGTCAGTAACAATCCCATTCCTTCCAGAGGAAGGTTTTTGTCACCTTTTTTTGAGTACTCACCAGCAACAAACGAGTGATCATTGTCCTACACTTGCGCCTCTTTTAAAATAATTTTTTACTATATAACAAGTAGACAGTATTATTTTGCTTTAATTAACAGTTTTTGATTGTTAGTAAAGGTAAGCATTTTTGTTTATTCGTATACTTATATTTACTTTTGTCAATTTCCTTTTTATGTCTTTTTTTTCTCCTATTGGGATGTTGTGTTTCTTTTCTTTCATTCTTTTTTTTTTTTTTAAATTTGCACAGTGTCTTAAATATTGAAAATATTTACTCCTTAATTCTTATATATATTATCCAGTTTGTCACATTAGTATTTTGGGCATAAAGAAGTTTTAAATTTTTATGTAATCCAACCTACTGTTTTTATGTTCTGGCATGTGCTTTTCTCCTTAGGAAGGACTTCCTCAGATTTAGCTTGGGTATACTGTGAGATAGAGCTCTGATTTCACTTTTTCTGAATCATGAACCAGTTGAACCAGTGACATATAAAAACTAATGGATTCTGTTTTTGCTGATTTGAATGCTGTCTGCTAGCCTATTCAACATATATGTAATATGCCTTTTGGGTTTGTTTGCTTTGTTTTGAAATGAGAAATAGGGAAAAAAAAGAAATTTTACAATGAATTTGTAAAATCCAATCCATAAGCATGTTTAAAGTTTTTTTCTTTGAAGGTATGTATGTTTGGGGGGTATGTACCTTCTTATTGTTGCTATTATACTAATATTCATTAAAAATATTTATATCTACCTAGATGAAAGACTAGTCTGTGATGAGCATTTGCCACTGATGATAACTTATTTATAGTTTTCATATATTTTAGCCTTGTAGATATTACCTTACAACCTCTTAATGAATAGTTTTGAGGATATATTTAAATCTTTTTATGTGCATTTAAAGTTTTATAGAATGTTATATAAATTTTTAAAACCATCATTGCTATTAACATGTTTTTTCATTCTCTCTTAAGACTTAATTGTAGGAGCATTTGGTGTAGATAGAGCTGTCTTATACAGGTGAGCATGTTTTATATCTTGTAATATAGAAATATTCTGAATTATTTGAAAGTTTTTTAGTGAAGTACCAGGGTTTGAATATCAGTTTAATTTTCTTGAAGCAATGATAAAATTTGTTCTTATTCAAGATTTGTTACAGGCAAATAGCATTTTTTTAATGATACATAATAGTACATATTCATGGGATACAAATGATACTTCAGTACATTCATACAATGTTTAATGATCAAATCAGGGTAATTAGGATATCCATCACTTCAAACATTTGTCATTTCTTTGTGTTGGGAACATTCAGAATTCTCTCCTCTAGATATTTTGAAATATACAATAAATTATTTTTAACCATAGTCACCCTAGTGTGCTATTGAACACTAGAACTTATTCCCTCTGTTTAACTATACAAATAGTATTTATACAAGGAGGTTCCAAAGAAGAGAGAATTGTAGATTTTTTTATTTAGAAAAGCATTCAGAATTTTCCCTTTGTCTTTTAAATTATGTTCAAAGGTATTCTTCTGTTTTTTTAAATCTCTTTTTAAAATTTATATGGGTACATTTTCCTGTAAGAGGCATGAAGTTAACTCTGTGCTTGTGCCTCAGTATTCTGTGACCACAAGGGCAGTACGTAATGCATGAATCCCAAAATGAAAATTTTTATTAGAGCAACATGTATGAATTCATGTATCTGTTTCCCAGCTTCATACAGGTTCTCAGTTATTCTCTGTATTTTATCAATTCCTCATGCCTTAGAATATCAGCTGGCATCCCAAGAAGGTTAAGAAGTTTACACTTCTGTGGGCTGAGTTTATACACGGCAGTAAAGCTAACATTGGTGTTATGTAATAGAGTTTATGATAGATCAATTTAATTATAGCTATGGGGCAACATGTGCACGTAACGGATTTCAGGGATTTATCATTTTTGAGACAGGCACATTGACGTAAACCTCCTGTATTTTTGTACAAGATTTAAACCTGTGTATCTGAACTTTAGAAAACTATATTTATTTTAATTTATTGTTTTCGTTTCTTAAAACTGCTGTTAAGGAAGTAGTACATGCCTGTGGTAAAAATTCAAACAATACAAGAGGAGCATACAATAAATATATTTTCTCTCATACCAGTTTCTAATTTATTAGTATATTCTACCAGAGATATTCTATGCATTAAAAAATTATGTGTATGTCTTTCTGTCTACAGGCATTTTTTGTACATTGTGGGCTTTTTTCTCTCCTACTAAAATTGTATTTTGTATATATTTTAGAGATCACCCCGTATCAGCACAGATGGATTTACAGTGCACGTTTTCCCCACTGTAATGCACTGCATTAAGTAGATATCCCATAACTTGTGAAACCATTCTGCTTTGATGGACTGAATTCAGACAGGCTGGCCAATTGTCCCACTTTGCAGGGGACTGAGCAATTTCCCAGGACGTAGGACTTTCAGAGCTAAAATTAGGACAGTTCTGGGCAAATTACGACAGTTGGTCATCTCCATTTAGGTTGTTCCTGTTCTTACTATTACAGTCAATGTTTTAGTAGACATTGTACTATACGTGCAGTGAATATGAACCTAAAGTGCTTAGAATCAGTCTTACATTTTAAATAACTTTTTTTCTCTTCTTCTTTTTTTTCCCTAGGGCCAGACCAGTTATCACTGTAAATGCTGGCCTTGAAGTGTACCCTAGCATTTTAAATCAAGACAATAAAACCTGCCCACTGCCTGGGACAGCTCTCAAAGTTTCCTGGTAAGGGTATTTGTTTAGTAATAGCTATTATTGTGATTATTTGTTCAGTCATTATAAGAATAATTGAAAATGAAGGCAGTAGGGCTGAAATACTACTAAAACAGTTTCTGTGGGTATACTCTTATTTTCATGTCATAGGTTGGATTGTTGAAATAGTGCTCTAAAGAAGATATCTAGAAGGGTCTAGAAATACTCTATAAACTAATATAAAATTAATTTTTAAAGAATTATGCATGGTTAATGAATATTTTCAAAAAGAAGGAAAAGCTAATAAGATCTCAGAATTCATTTATATTTAATTTTAAACAGGCTCATGAACATTTAACATTTTAAAAGATACATTCTTTTCAGATTTAATATCTGTGAATAGCTGTATGAAAAAAATTATTTTGCTCTAATATTTTGGTCTTCTATTTGTTCCTTTAGTTTCCAAGGAAAAATATAATATTTTTTCACAAATTCAATATTGGAATTCTTCTCTAGTCCATTCTTTCTCTAGTCTTTGTCATTTGTATGCTAATTTCATGAGTTTTGCTCTATTTTCATTCTAACTGTATAATTTTCTTAAGATTTTCTTTAAATTGACTCATGCATTCCTTCAAAATATTTAAAAATAAAATGTAGAAATCAGTATCTTTCTCATACATGTCAAAATAACTATCAAACTAATGAAAAATCTTGACCCATCATATACTATTAAAATCACCACGAGTAGCCCACTTTGGGAAACGCTTACACAGAAAAATTGAGAAGCTTACACATGCAGGGGAGAATGATTGATAGCTAGGAAAATTTTATTTCAAAAGAGCTAATCAGATAGTTTTCCTAATTATTTTTGCATTATTTTTGAATTGTTTTAAAATTATTATAGTTATTAAAATTGTGAAATTTTAATTTTTATTAGGTCACATTAAAATTCTGTAAGATTTGTTCTCTTTGTTATTATTGATTGGCAATGAAGTTGTTTTCAAGATTTTGGTGTTAAATTTTACTGCCTTTCTATCCTTCACTCACCCTGCATGTCTCTGTGAGGTTGCCAATAATATGCTTATAATGCTAATAATTCAAAGGCTTCATATGCACTAACTACAGCATATGAAAGCATAGAACTTGCTTTCATGTGATTTTCGACTATGACATACAGTAAGAAATACATTTTGCATTATAATTCCAGTAAACACACATATGTAATTAAAATAAGTTTTGTGAAATCATACTTACCCTTGATGCTTACGTCAATTTTATTTATTTAATTTGTTTTTTTAAGATGCTAGATACAACCCTTAAACTGATTTTATAACTTGTTAATAAATTATGGAAAACACTTCTCTAGAGGAGCTTGCTAATTAAAGGAAGTTTTGGTGGATCCTTTACTAAATGAAACAGTATTTTAAATCTGAACTGTCATTTTCCTCATTTAGATTTATCAACGGGTTCTATAAACTTGAGAGGAGTTATAGAAATTCTTTTTCTTTTTCTCATTAAGGTACCACGAAAGGAAATGTGCTTAAATTACTAAAGGATGAATTCTATTAGTGTGTGTAATTTCATGTTTTAAGAATAATATTAAGACATGAGGAAAGATATAAGACTTCACACTATAAACTATGTATTAGAAAAGTATTCAAAGATATGTCTAAACTGGATTTTTGGATTTATATATTTTTTATTTTCCCACAGTTTTAATGTCAGGTTCTGCTTAAAGGCAGATGGCAAAGGAGCACTTCCCAGGAAACTTAGTAAGTGTTCTATGGAAAATCCTGTTATTTTAGTGATGCTGCATATACAGCACCTAAAAAATATTTTAGGATAGTTGAATAATTACTGAAATTGTTGTCGTTTTTTATTGGAATGTTTATGCTTAAAGACATTTAAGATCAAAACGTTATTACTTTGGTAATTCTTAAGCCAATTTAGAAACAATACATTTATTTTATGGACATTGTAAGTGAAATAACCCACAGAATGTTAAACATATGACCTTTATAAGGTTAAATGGTTACCGATGTGAGATAAATGACCTGTACAGGAAATATGAGGATCATATTTATAAGTAGATGATCTACTGAGAAGTTTATATTTCATGTCTTGGGGAGGCCCCCAGCAATCTCAGGAGTAGAAGCAGTTTAGAAATAGTGAAGAGAAGGAGAAAAAGTTTGGTCACTAAATTTAATCGACACAGCAAACTCTTCTCTTCCTTTCTTAAATTGGTCGATGTGGTCCTGAGAGCAAGGTAGGAGTGTTAAATAATTATTGCCAAGATCTGTCAGTATGTAAGATAGTTGCAAGTACTTATGAGTAATAACAAAGCAGAGAAGATGACTCGAAACTGTTGGGTGTGTGTTTGTGTGTGAGAGTTTACACAGGGCAGCCGAGCAAGGTCTCGTGGAAAGATAAGTTTTCAGTAGAGGCCGGAAGGAAACGAGGGAGCTGTGGGACGTGTGGAGGGATAATTCCCACAGAAGAGTGCAGCTCAGGAGGCCTGAAGCAGGACGTGCGCGATGTTTGAGAAACTGCAAGGAGGGCATTGTGGCCGGGTAGAACAGAATATGAAGCACAATTACCCTGGCTTTTCATCTAAATTTGAAATGAAGGTCAATAATTAGAGAAACTTATGGTTGTAAAGATTTTTACTCTTATCTCCTTTTAAGAAACTACTTAAAGAACTGAATCTTAGAAGGCAATAATCCTAGTAACTATGCTTCATGCTACTGGTGGCGTGTTCATTTTAAGATGATTCTTGACCTATTTAACTCTATTTGGTCCCTTGCTTTCTGAGGGGTATGTTTATCTGACAATTTGATACGATAACTTCATTGGAAGCAAGAGTTGCAAGTGATGGAAACTGTACATTCAGCACAGTATTTAGTAGTATGGGTACATATTAGTATATACTTCTTAATCAAAATCATCAAGAATCTTGCTACTTGGATTAATGGTGGAAATCTTAATTCATGTGTTTCACCTCTGAACTTTGTCCTCTTGGCTTTTTAAAAGACAAATTTCTCCTCTGCCTGATTATTGTTTTACTTATATCATTTGGAATTATGTATGCTATTCCTTTGGGAATTATTAGATTAATTATTTAATCATGATTAAATATTCATAGTCACTACAATGTATAGACATTTTTAATGAATTAGAAGCAAATTACTTCTTAAGGAATAAATATCTCTGTTTACATGAAAACTCTAGCACAGATAGGTGTCCATAAAGAATATGTTGGTTATAAATCCTTTGGTTTGTGTAGACTTCCAGGTGGAGCTTCTTTTGGATAAACTCAAGCAAAAGGGAGCAATTCGACGAGCCCTGTTTCTCCATAACAGGTCCCCAGGTCACTCCAAGAACATGACAATTTCAAGAGGGGGACAGATGCAGTGTGAGGAACTAATAGCATATCTGCGGGTAAGAGATACTTTTCTGCTACAGTATTGGTGCTTTTCATCACTTTTTTCTTTTTCATCTAAATGACTTTCACTTTCTGTAAATTGGTATTAAATCAAAAGGAAAAGCACAGAAAAATGCACTTGAAGAAATTCAGCTTTTTAAAGTGTCAAATCTGAGTAATGGACTTAGGCTAGCAGACTAGATATTCCAAATGGCCTTTCTACAACAATACTACTGAAAGAATTATGACAAACATATTTCTTAAATAATGCTGAACTCTCAAGACATTAAGAGAAATCTCCAGGCTCCCAGAAAATAAGCAGTCAACTAAAAAACACCAGTGGCTAAATCTGAATTGTGAGTTGTAAGCAATCGTGTGTGAGCCAGAGTTGCTGGCAAAGGACAGAGCCCGGGGAGAGGGCGGGCAGTAACTGCAGACACCAGCACAGGGACGCAGACTCACCTTCCTCAAGCCGGTGGTCTCAGCCTGAGACTCCTCTTGCAGTAGGTCCAGACATGGGCATGAGGCTAATGTGTTCTCAGGACAGAAGTGCACCCCGATTCTAGCAAGAGGGAATGCAAAGCTTCTCTGGAGGAGAGCAATCCAGTATAGGCCCCAAGATTTCCACAAGTTAAGTTCAATCAAATATGAATTCATTTCAAAAAAAAAAGTACCAAACGTACAAGGAAACAAGCCACTAGATGAAAAAACAGATTTTAGACCTGCAGAGGCTTAAATAATGGAATTTTCAGTTACAGAGAATAAATTTACATAAAATGTTTAAAGAAATAAAGAATGAAACTTTTTAAAAGAAGACAAAAACATCAGTAAAGATTTAGAAAACACAATAGTTAACAAGCTTGATTTAATAGAACCCAGCACCCAACAATTAGAGAATATGAAAATTGACCATGCATAGGCTATAAAGAAATTCTAAACGAATTTCAAAAAAGCGTTATAACGGGCCGGGCGCGGTGGCTCACGCCTGTAATCCTAGCACTCTGGGAGGCCGAGGTGGGCGGATCGTTCTGAGCTCAGGAGTTCGAGACCAGCCTGAGCAAGAGCGAGACCCCATCTCTACCAAAAATAGAAAGAAATTA
>CAUYSK010117508.1:0-32680 GCA_963575035.1 Avahi laniger
TTTCTTACTTGTAGAGAATCGTGGTACTGAAAGAGACCTTAGGGATAATGTAGACCAACCCTTTCATATTACGATCAAAGAAAATGAAGTTCAGAGAGGTAAATGACCTGCAAAAGTCACCCAGGAAGGAGATGGCAGGGATGAAATCTGGGCCCAGGCCTCCAGGCTGCTAGTCCCCTACCTGCCCTGCTATACCACACTGCCTCCATCCCAGAGTTTTGTCTTCAAAACTCAGAGTTTTGTCTTCCCCATACCTAGTTTTCCCATTAATACAGACATGACTTACCCAATAGCAACTTCAGAAGGAATTCCCAGGTAAAAATCACAATGACTGTCTTGACCTGATAAACTCATCAATACAATGGGTTAAGAAATTCACGAAATTCTTTCTCCATAAGATGTGGAACATACTAAAAAGTTCACTAGTGGCTCTGAAAATGTCATGGAGGATGAATCCTCAGTGAGCTAAATAGGAGGATTAGAATGTATCAGGGAAAAGATTCAGGCCTTTCTGATGAATGGCGATGGTATATGTAAGTAGTAGAATGGGCAGCCTGAGTCCCTGAATGGCAGCCACGAGCTGAGACCTCGCCCCTCACCTCACCACCCCACACTAGACTTGTAGCATGAGCGAGAAATAAAAGTTTGTTACTTTAATCTGCTGAAATTTGAGGGATTGTTTGTTACTGCAGCATAACCTAGCCTATCCTTACTGATACAAGCCCCTAAAAGGCACTCGGTAAAAGATGATTATCATCATCATGAATGCATCCCCACAGAACCTTCCCAATGCACACTGTCAGAGATTGAATGGCAGTCTAGAACACACCGTTGCTTTATGGAGAAAAGAAAGAGGTGTGACCAAAAACAAGCCAGTGTCGAGATCACACTCAGAGAACTTAGGAAGTGCTCTGATAAAAACCATGAGGAAATTCTAGTTATAAAACAAATGCCACCCTCTGGTCTGTTTTCTAAGTGCATCCTGTCCCTGACATACTGAGCCAGGCCTTTTTCCTCCTGTCCAGAATCCTCTCCCTTACTCACTTGTCAGTTCAAATTCCACTTATTCTTCAGAGTCTAGTGTTAGTCCTACACACTTCCCTCAAATGTCCTAATCCCTCTTGCCTCTGCTATGTGCGAAGCAGGTGCTTCAGCAATTATTGCTTCTACTTCTCATTCTATACTTAATCAAACATTTGGTAGAATCTGTTTCAAGTGTGTCAATCTTGTTTCTCTAACCAGACTCCAAGCCTCATGAAGATACCATGTGTTTTACTTCTTTTACAGTCTCCCTCAGAAGTAATTCCAAGGGACATTTTTACATAGATTTAAATGCCACGGAAGAGAGCACATGGTTTAATCCTTGGAGCTGAGGACAATTTTTTTCTATTACTTTGGAAGAAAGTAGGGAAATTCACTAACT
Organism: Avahi laniger; assembly: GCA_963575035.1. Taxonomy (NCBI): domain Eukaryota; kingdom Metazoa; phylum Chordata; class Mammalia; order Primates; family Indriidae; genus Avahi; species Avahi laniger. The sequence goes on from CAUYSK010117508.1 coordinate 1,424, forward strand.
GGGCTTTAGAGTAATACCTTAATCTTGCTAAATAGAAATGCTCTTTTATTTAGGTGGAAATAAATTATTATAAATGCTAAACGTCTTTGATTCAGCTTTGTTCAAATTAAAATATAAACCAGAGATGACAAGTAGTTTAGCAGGAACCCTGAGAGAAATCGCAAGAAAGCATTTTAGAGAATTTAAGACACGTCATTAAAAATTGGCATTTGTTTTGATAGATAAAAAGTTAAGTATCTACATACCAGTTATCATAAACTTTAAGCTAAATCTGTACATATTCTGTGCCTTGAAATCATAAAGTTAGGTTTTGTCCAAATCTGTTTAAGTAGAACACAGAGCTTTTCTATAACATTGAAGGTTTGTTTTCATAATTCTAAAGATTGTTGGCATGTAACCTGGAAGCTATAAATATTTGTTACTGCAAATTTTATTTGTTAAATGCAGAAAAAGTAGTTTTTCAGGTAAAGATGAAAACTATATTTGTCACGGGAGGTTGATCCCAAGGGGCACTCTCACAGAGAGAACCTTCTGGTCACGACTGCTCTGGTCTGGTTCTTACCATCCATCCTGTGTAAGAACAATGCTGTGCGGATTCTCTTAACATTAATTGAGTGCATTCCTCCTTGTAAGAATTTATTTTATAAGTAAGTGAGCTCCAACATATTCAAAACATGGTACACAATTTTTATTTCTTTCAACATATATTACAATAGAAGCACTCTTAACTCATCCCCACAAAACCAACTCAGAATTTTCCCTATCTGTGCACTTCTGCAGCTTGGTTTATTTTCCCCAGGAGTCATTTGGTTTGTTCCCAAACCAGGTCACATCAGTTGCACAAGTTATTGAAATGATATAATTTAATTGGAAATTAGGTAAACCCATGAAATGTGTACACAGAAAGAAAATGGGTTCTCTTTTTATAAAAGCCAAGTCATTAAAGGCTAGGTGCTATTTTTAAATACTGTTGCATTACGTATGGGTGAAGTAACTGTAAAAGAGAGTAACAAAATCACTAAAATCTAGAGGTGTTCTGCACTCAGATTGCTTTGCAAGTGTCAAATTCTTGCTCCACTTGGAAGAAAACAAAACTGGAAAGACTGGGTGATGTAGTTTAGATGAGTTTTTGCAAGAAAGACCGGAACTCCAACCAGGGGCCACACACACAGCAAAAGATTGGCAAATGAATGTACATGCATATGTTTTCACTATAAATAGATTGTGTATGTATATGCTTTTGTGATTCACTGCGTGAACCACCTTTTAATGTATATAACTGACTAAGTACTGCGAACCAGAGACTTTGAATATGAGGCTTCTACTCAACTTGTTAATTAAACAAACGGTTGTAGAGATTACACAAGTGCGTAGTTAGAGACAGTGCAATGTTATTAATCAACTCACAAAGGTGCTAGAGATCAATGTCAGTGAGTAGCTGGAGGAATATAAACATAAATCACGATGTGGACAAGGTGGAAGAGATGACCCATAGCTTCCTTTACATTTATTTTCTCAAGAAGCTATAAATTTTCCCACCTTTAAAATTATTTTAGCATTCATCATCTTTACAGCATGGAACAAGCACTTATTTACAAATGAAATAACACAAAAATCAATAACAGGAGGAACCATTGGCTACCATCCTGAAAACAAAACACGGCTCTTCAAAGGTGTAGCTTAAGGAGTTCAAGGTGATCACACATCTCAGCACCATGAGGAAGTCGCCAGCCTGCTAGAGGGTGCTGGTAGGGTTGGGTCTGACGCTACAGGCTGTCGTCCAGGACACTGGGCCCCACGTGCTGAGGGCTCAGCCCAGCCAGCACCAGGCGATTCCAGCAGAGAAAAGCCCATCATCCCACTGGGGCAGCTCTCAGTTAAAGGTGGACACTAGTTATTAAACCTTCTATCCCAAGTTTAGAAATCAACCATTCCAGCCATCACCGGCCACATCTTAACTTGGCACTCATGCCTCCCTGCAGGAGTGGTCCGTCACAGGGGGCGGGGTATCTACATTCTGAAAACTCCCACGAATAATTCTGATCCACTCTTGGATTAAGAGTGTAAGACTTCATGAGGGCCTGAGTCCCCTGAATTTGCAAATGAGTGTGCTCATGTGCAAATGTTCAGTATTCCGGAACGTTTGTCTTAGCTTCCATCAAATTGTTTTCATAAATTTGTGTAACTCAAAAAGGTAAAGAACCACTGTTGTGAGCTCAGTTCAAGTCTCAGCTGTCCCGGTTACCTACACGGCCCTGAGGAAGTCGGAGAAGAAGCCGAACACAAGCACTCCCTGTGCAGAGCCCTCCCGTTGTACTTCTCTCTTTCTTTCTCTAAATTTTTTCCTCTAGACTCCAATCTGTTCCTATTTCTTCACTTCTATTTTTAAATCGAAAAGTTTGGTTTTCAAAATAACTGTAACATAAGAATTCCTCAGATAAAAGACATAGAAAATTAAATTTCCCATTTCCCTTGCCCTTCTCCCATTCCTGTATAGTTTTATTATTATTATAAAACATTTTTTTAAAAACCTTAAGAGCACTTTCTGTCTGTTTTTCCTACTAAGTTAATGACTTGACCAAATGTACATGTCTTTATTTTAATCATCAGTATCATGGCTTAACCTATATTTTTAAAATAACAAATTACACATGTAGGTAGTGCTCTTTTCTCCTGTTCTTTGTCTCAACACATCAACATAACAAGGAAGGATACAGTGTTATATGTGTTAAACAGGCTCCAATCTGTGCTGGTGGTTTAGTTTTATAAATAAGAACATTCCCTGTCCAGGAATAACGCCCAGGCATTCACATTTTCCAAAACAACTCTCTGTAACCAGGGTACCCAAATAAATTCAAGCATTTCAATTTCAAAACCAATGTAGCTATTTGTTCTTGATTGAGTTTCCTCTAAGTGCACATTAGTTAAATAAGCCATCTTTTATTATTTCTGTGCAAAATGAATATTCACTATTCAAAAGAACATGCCCTATCATAATTACATAACCGGTTCAAATTTGTTTTTAAGCAATATAAGACATACTTGAAATTCCAACCTGACAAAATGGCTAAAATTAGCTTTAAAATATATTAGTTGATTTGGAAAACATTTAGGAAGCCTTAATATCAAACCTAAAATCTATAGCAATTAACATATTTTCTTGAGATCCCAGTTTCAGCATAGAGGTAGTCGTGGCACAGAGTAGAAACAACACTAAATCTGAGCTTGACTGACCTGGGTTATAAACTCGATTTCTCTTAAGCCAATAATTTAACCAAATTCCCTCTTGGTGGAATAGAAATAACATCCATCTCTCTCATAAGGGTATTATAAGAACCACTTGGCATAACAACAGAGCAAGCCTTTGTGAGCTGGGAAGAGCTGTCTAAAAGCAAGGTATTGGTATAACTGCTGTTCCCTTTAACACAAACGCCCACCAACATGTATAGGATGCTGCCTGCACACAAGTCCTTACGAATGAGGTGACAGCAGTGATTTGGCTGAGAAGGAAAGTGAGAAAGAAGAGCCGAGGTAGTTGATGTCCTTAGCTGAACAAGAACTCATTCGTATACGAGGTGCTGTGGGCTGACAGATGCTTGGCCACATCTTCTGACAAACCCCTGGTGTTCTGTGTCAGTGCTCTGTGCAAAAAGCTGGCACACTAGGAGACCAGCAAGTTCAGAGCGATAGCAGCTTGAAGCTGCCTCTCATCTGGCGCACGGCAAGCTCCTAGGTTTCTACTGTAGGGCCGTGTGCGTCTGGTTCGGCAATGCATCTGCCAGGCCTGGGGAGCTGTCAGGAGAGTGAGCACCAGGAGGCTCACCAGGGGCCAGGAGACCATTCCTGAGAGGCCAAGCCAGGCGCTACCTAGAGAAGCAAACACGTGGGCTGCATGTTTCTGCTGAACACACCTGTGCCCCCCAGTGAGCATGGTCAGGCTGAGATCCCAGGGTGCTCTCACGGTTCCTTTATCTGAACAGAGCAAATCATATAGTTCCACAGCTGTCATTCATTCTGTAGGCTTCTGGGTATTTTTTAAAACTGAGATAGAATTCACATACCACAAAATTTACCATTTTAAAGTGTACAGTTCAGTGGCCTTTAGTATATACGCTGGTTTGCAACTATCACCATTACCTAATTCCAGAATATTATCTTCACCTCAGTAAGAAACCTTGTTCCTAGTAGCAGTCACTCCTCATACCCCACTCCACCCCAGCATCCATTAATCTACTTGCTGACTCTACAGATTTGTCTATTCTGGACATTTCATTAAAATGGAGTAATGCAATGTGTGGCCTTTTGTGACTGATTTCTTTGCCTTAGCAACATGTTTCAAGGTTCATCCACATTGTACCATGTATCAGTACTTCATTCCTTTCTATGGCTGAATAAGACTCCATTGTATGGACATACCACATTTTGTGTATCCATTCATTAGTTAATACACATTTGGGTGGCTTTCAACTTTTGGCTATTGTGAATAATGCTGCTATAAACATTCATGTACAAATTTTGCATAAAAATATATTTTCAATTCTCTTGGGTACATACCTGGAATGCAATTGCTGAATAATTTCTGGGCACTTCTGAACCCTAAAGTTCATGTCATCACCCTCTGTGTGAACTCATTTCCATAGCAGACAGAAAGAAATACAGTTCACCAGGGACTCCAAAAGTCAAAGGAGGAAATGAACACATGTGTGAAGGAAAAAAGGGGTTTTGCATGAAGCAATATATTGCTGCTCCCAAAATACCACTAGTAACATATTTCCCATACACCATAACACAGCACATAACGACTGCTTATTATGTTCAAGGCGCTGTGCTGAGCACATTATCTGGATTGTCTAATAGTAGAGAGGATGGGCAAACATGATTACTGAAAACAAACACTGATTGCGGCCAATTCTGCCTTCTGCCAGTGTGGCGTAACTCACATCTAGGCCAGGCCTGGACGAAGATGGAAAAACAAAGGACGTTAAATGGGCTGAGTAAGAAAAGGACATGCATGTGGCATTTGTCTGCTAGAAGCTCAAGAGAGTGGGGTGGGGAGTGGGAGTGTGAAGCCTTGAAATGGAAGAAAAGGACTGATGTGTAGATGAGAGAGGCAGAAACAATGCAGCAGGAGCCTACAAAGAAAAGACAGCCTGTAAGAAATCCCAGTGGACAGGAAAACTTCAAGTCATCCATTCTAAGTTGATTTCTGTTAAAAACTACGTTGATCTCTTCCTCCATTTCTGAGACCTTCAGTGAGGCCTATGTTGGTGTCACTCTGGAATATTAAAGAAGTGGGCAGCACAGAGCAGAGAGGAGATTGCAGTGGCCAGAGGTGAGACACTCAGCTAGCAGCAGGAATTCAGAGAAGCGTGACTGGGAAATGTAAGCCCCAGACATTAGCAGAATATTGGAGGGAAGAAAAGATACTGAACTTCTCAAGTACATGGCCCAAGACATTTTAATTTAAGTATTAAGGGAAAGGGTGACCCCAGAAGCTAGAAGAGATGGGATCATCTGACTTTCATGATATAATCTGCCCAACAACCTCACAGTTGTGTTAGAAAAAGTGGTAACGGGCAGGCAAAACCAAGATTTATTACTTTAATGTTCGCTGAGGCCTCTTAAGACCCTCACGACTTTATGGTGACATTCCCATGAATGGTCAGAGAGTACCAAAACATTCTCTCGGTGCCCTGTTGGAAGTCTAGGACTATTCTTCTCATGCTGCAGATGAAAAACTCTAGCACGAGAGTCTCCTGGACTTGATTGGGTCCACTGAAGTTTTTTTCTCATCCCCACCCTTGAAACGGTCACAGTTAGGTGGCCCTGAGGCCACTTCTACAGCAGGGGTTTGTAAACATTTTCTGAAAATAGCCAGGTAGTAAATATTTTAGACTTTGTGAGCCAAGAGGCAAAATTCAAGGACATTAAGTACTTATATAACAAGAGAGAGGACAGAGTTCCACAACACTTTTATTGATAAAATTAAAAAAAAAAATAATAATTGTGCACAATTTTTAGTAATACAGATCTACTAATAAGAAGAATGAAATTTATTTTTTTGATAGCATTTTGCTTTCAAGGAGTTCAAAATTCGTGCTTCCTAACATCAGATTGATTCTAAAGGTTTCTCTGTAAAAACCATTCTTAGCTCATGGGCCATACAAAAACAGGTGTAGGCCAGATGTGGTCCTTGACCTCTGTTCTGTAGTCACCATTATCTGAAGAAAGTGAATGTTGGGTTATCTGTGCTAAGAGTCTATAATGTAATACCCTGATTTGGAGATTAGAGACCTCAAAGGGACTCTGGAGTAGTACCTGAGAGATTCAGCTGTTCCTCAAACTCATTGATCTCCTACCCCCATCATAGAAATAACCATTCTTTCAGGCACTGTTTGCTGAGCACGTACTACGTACCAGAACTATCATAGTCACTGGGGAAACAGTGGACAAATGAGCTCCCTACCTTCATGGAGGATGAGGCTGCAAACAAAAATTAAAGAAAGTGAAAATCGTTAGAGAGTGGTAATGCTATAGAGAAACTGAGAGAAGGTATTAGAAGAGCAGGGCTAGGGAGCTACTTTGTGTAAAGCAGGGTAGTAGGGAGTTCCCTTTTCTCCACATTATTATCAATCTTTGTTTTGTCAGATGTACTGTATTTCTTACAATATGATGGGGATGAACTAGAATCTCACTGTGTTTCCATTTGCTTCCTGTCTTATTAGTAGAATTGATCATCTTTATATATATGTACAATTTGGTTTTTTGGCCTTTTGGTTTTCCTCTTCTATTAATTCCTGGTTGATACCATGTTTACTTTTCTGTTGTCTTTTTTGTTTTGTTGGTGTTCCTTTAAAGTTTTGGATATTAATCTTTTATTGGTGATATACATTGCAAATATCCTCTCCCAGGCTATGATTTGTCTTTTAACTTTGTGGTGTCTTTTGTTTACAAGATTTTAATTTTTACCTGGTAAATAATCCGCTTTATGTCAGACTTGGTTATTAGCTCCCTTCTCAGCAGGCAAACAGAAAAAGGCATTGATTTTGAATTCAAACCTTCATTTCATCCCTTATAGCATGTCTTGCCCAAATTTATTAATGTCTCTGAGCCTTGACTTCCTCATCTGCAAAATGAGGACAATTCCTACCTCACAGGTTCATTTTGAGAATTAAATGAAAGAATATATGCAACTCCCCTAGTACAATGGCCCCCTCCCAGCCCGCTCTTAAATTAGAAGCTTCTTGAAGGAATTATATTCCCCATAGTACTATGTGCAATGTTGATACTTAGACTTTGTTTAGCGTATTGATTAAATTGAGTTTATCTTTAAAATGCATATAAAGTACCAAGTATAATAATATGCACTTAATTGACCAAAATGTGGAAGACAGGGCCAGAAAAACAATTCAACAATTAGCTCTTTAATCCCTGATTACTCCAAACGGCCTCTTTTGAACTAAAGAGGTAACAGTGGTCGTAAGTGACCCAGTTAATAGGAGATTTGCAAACATTCTTTTGAGGGAAAATTATATTTTAAAAGCTTGGAATTTATACATTTATACAGTCAATCCTAATACAGACCAAAATCATTCAACAGTACATTGTAAAAGATATTTGTAATTAGTTTTGAGGAAAAAAAATCATAAACTGGTATGGACAGGTAAGCCACAGCAATTTCGTAACAAATGAGTTATATAGGGAATACATTTATAATACAAACAGTAACAAAAATGTACTTGTTACTGCTAGCTTTTATTCTAGATTTTTAAAAACTATTCCAGCTCCTCTGATCCCTGAGATATTAAGAGAATATTAAGTTTCAAGAATAATAAAAGAAATATTAAAAATTACAATTGTGCTTTATATACCACAGACACACATACCTTTTTTTTTTTTTTTGAGACTGGGTCTTATTCTGTCACCTAGGTTAGAGTGCAGCAGTGTCATTGTAGCTCACTGTAGCCTCAAACTCTAGAGCTCAAATGATCCTCCTGTCTCAGCCTCCTGAGTAGCTGGAACTATGGACACATGCCACCATGCCTAGCTAATGTTTTTATTTTTTTTTTGGTAGAGATGGGGTCTTACTCTTGCTCAGCTAGTCTCAAACTCCTGGCCTCAAGCAATCCTCCTGCCTCAGCCTCCCAGAGTGCCAATATTAGAGGCGTGAGCCACTGTACCCAGCCGATACCCCTATACCTTTTTGAAAATCACAGACCAGTGTCCCAGCTGGCAACACAAGGTTAAACACAGACCGGATTCATTTACTGAACTATTTCCATGTGCCAGGACACCTGCACCAACATGCTCTTGTTTAATCTTCACAACAATCCTGTGAATTAAGTATTTCTAATTTTTTTACAGAGGAAGAAACTAAAGTTCAGAGAGGGTATTCCACTTGGCCACATTCAGTAAGTAGGGGAGCAGAATTTAAATTTCTGACCTCAAGTGTAAAAATATGAGCCCATCTTACAGGTGAGGCTGCATCATACTGAAGTATTTTTATGACATTTGTAAATCCAGGTAAACAGATCTCCAAGAATCCCACGTATAACCTTCACTGACTTCTCCCACATTTTACTTCCAAAACTGCTGAAAGAAGCCTCCTTCCACAGCCTAATAACTCTGAGCTCGATGAGCATATATTTTGTTCATTTGAATTTTTTTTGTTGTGCTCCACTCAAAGATGGAAAATAAACTAAAATGACTTGCTGTCATATTGTGCACAATAGCAAATGCTATTCAACATGAATTGCCTCTGATTTGTGGCTGGATTCTGAAAACACGTTTGGAAGTCATTCGACTAGCTCCAACTAAAAATGAGTAAGTGATCACCATGAAGATGGATTTAGACAAGGAGTTTGATTCATCTCATCAGAGGTCTTCAGCTCATTTACACTAGTGGCTTTATTTATTCAAATAACTTGCTTTTTCTCTCCCCAGAGAAAAAGACCAGCAGACCATCATTCCATCCCTGCTTTGTGCAAAGAATCTAACATAAACAATGTCAACAAGAATGATCACATTTAACAAACTCCAGGATGTACCACAGCACGGCTTGTAAGATGTAAATCAAATCTTGTTTTATTTCACTATTCTGCCAAATTCACGTCTTCTTCATTTGAGATCTCGGTCCCCTGAAAAGAGCCTCCTATGCTTTATTCAATACTGTGAAATGTGCAGATTCAGTGAGGCATTCAAAACGGTGAACATGAAACATGACCTAGACAATGTCCATTTAGACACGGATGATTGAAGGGTTACCATATTGTGGTGGCCGTAAGTGCTGCTCACCAGCTCTCTGACTCTGGTACACGGGGTGGTACGGGCGGCTTTGGGTGGGGCCAAGCAACTGCTCTGACCATTGGGTTGTGAGCAGGAGTGATGTATGTTTCTTCCAGGCCAGGGCTTTTAATAATGCCATGTGAGACCCTCCAGATCACTCACCTCTCTGCCAAGGTGATTGGCAATGTTCCAGATGGTGGCTGCGCTGCTAGCCGGGGGTCCAGAGGGAGGACGACGCCAGCACAAAGCAGTGCCCCATCCCTGCCAGCCCACAATGCATACACAGCACCAGCAAGAAATAAACCCTCGTTAGTACGAGCCCTGAGACTGGACACTGTTTGTGACTGCAGCATAAAGCATAGCGGAGCACCTCCTGCTGGATCGCCCAGACAAACGGTGTCATGAAAAAGGGCTTGGCATCTCTAGTGATAAGTTAGCAGATTTGGGTAATTTAGTATCTGAAGCAAAATGTTATTATCTTGCCACGGAAAGGTCCCTCGGCCCATAGTTCACTTGGTCCCCAATCATCATGTTTCAAAATCCGAATTAAATAGACCTAAGCAGAATTGAAAAGGAAAAGTTTTACTGTTGTAACCTTCCCATCGGCCAGCTCTAATTTATTGGTCTGTCAAGGTTCCCAGTTGTAAACAATAGAAACCACTCTGGCTAGTTATGAAGAAAAGGAATTGATTAAAGATTTATTAGTTTACAGAATCCCAAGGGCAGTAACACCACCTCCAGACATGCGGGTGTAGACTACACTGCCCCACTGCTGGGCACAGACACCACGGCTCATTCCACCACCCTGAGCTCTGGATGCCGCTGCCAGAACCTCAGCCCCTGAACCCTTCTGTGGTCCTTGTGCCACCTCCTTCTTTGCATCTGTAAGATCCGATCCAAACTCTCATGCAGGTGTATCTGAGGGTGAAGCACGGGTCACATGAATGCGCTGTAGGTGCAAGGAAGAGTGGGGGAAAAAATTTTGGCTTTTTTCTTAGAAAGGTACAGAATTCCTTAAACACAGGAAAGATATTCAAAGGTGTGGCTGAAATAATACCCAGTACATCTGTAGTAATGGGTAATACGGATAACTAAGGTCTTCAGCGCTCATTGTAGACATCATCAAGTTCCAGAGCCTTCCTGGTTTCTGCAGCTTTTCTTTTTCTCCCCAGTACTGTTCAGTCAGTCCTTGTTTGCCGTTCATACTAATTTCATTTGTGTCTGTCGTTTGCAACCCAGAGAGTCCTGACAGCAATCACCATATGTTAAAGAATCCCACACTAGCCAGTTGCAAAGGGGCGTAAATATCCAGATGCTCTGAAGAATTTTTCAGATTTTTTTTTTTTTTTTTTGCAAAATAACTCTGCATTGACAGAAAAAAGAATCAAAGAACCTAAGGCTCACGCCTGTAATCCTAGCTCTCTGGGAGGCCGAAGTGGGCGGATCATTTGAGCTCAGGAGTTCGAGACCAGCCTGAGCAAGAGCGAGACCCCCGTCTCTACTAAAATTAGAAAGAAATTAATTGGACAACTAAAAATATATAGAAAAAATTAGCCAGGCATGGTGGTGCATGTCTGTAGTCCCAGCTACTCGAGAGGCTGAGGCAGGAGGATCGCTTGAGCCCAGGAGTTTGAGGTTGCTGTGAGCTAGGCTGATGCCACGGCACTCACTCTAGTCCGGGCAAAAGAGTAAGACTCTTTCTCAAAAAAAAAAAAAAAAAAAGAACCTAAGACTCTAACTTTGATTTGAGAACCCTAATTGGGATCATGGGCTAAATACTGATATTTATTATACTTTCTCTACTAAAAGTCCTCATGAAAAATTTTTTACTTTAAAAAAAGTAAAATATGAAAAAGTATGGGAAACATGTTACATATACATAGATCTTGTGTGTATATACTCACTGAATAAAAAAAAATCAGAAGTATATACAAGGTGCCAACTTATTGCCAAAAGCTACGTGGAAATAGGATTATCTGTAAGAATACATCTAGACAGAGAAATCGTTAATATTTAAAGAAAGATATATATATATATATATTCACATACATTGATGCTAGGGTCTGGGATTATTAAAACAAAAACAACCTTATACTCTATTTCTAGATGCTCATGTCCAAGAGCTAGTTGAAATAAGAGAATAAAATACGATAAAAACAAAAACCAAAGGGCAAAACTGCACAAAAAGTATACTGAATAAAGAATGCCAAGGACTTGACTTCCTGGGGTAACTTAGAGAAAGTTTCTCTTTTCTCTAAGAAAGGCTTCCAGGATAGGGAGGGAGCCCCTGGGCTATGTCAAGGGCAAGTGGCCAGAGCTGGCGGACCCAGGGTGACTATCAGAGACCCAGCCCTGGAGTCCAGCGAGGCGAGCTGCATTACAGCAGCACTTGAAGAAAAACGTCAGGAATTCAGAAAGCTGGGATTTCCAAAGCAGCTCTAGTCCTTCTTTCTTCCACAGGGTGGTCATCAACTCTTCCTCTAATTCAGTGAGAAATCCCCAAGGTTTCACAATACATTGCTTTAATTATTTTTTCCTTTTTTTTTTTTTTAAGTTAGGCCAGAGTCCAGTTTTCTTATTTACACCCAAAAGAACATTATATTAACTAAATATATTCTCCTACAGTCTTACTCTCCCCAGTATCCAGCTCCAGCCTCAGGTAGCTCATCTTCCTTAACAGGAACAATTTAAAAGGACCTGTAGTTCCTCTGTACCTAGCAGTCATGTGCCATGCTACCACTGCGCTTAGCAGCATTAATCTCACTCGTCACTTTTTAGGAAAACGACTGCTAATTTTGACTAGCATGATCTGGCTCAGGGTGGTAACTTCAAATGCCTTCCGGGACGAGACAGGTAAGGAAAATGGAGAGGATGGTGAGCTGACCCCACTAGACACTATATGCCCCATCTAAAGATATTTATGTTCAAATACTTAAAACACTATGTGGCTCAAACAAGATTCGTGGGCCAAATTTACCTCCTGAGCCGCCAACTAGCAACCCAGCTTGCTATTCGTTTACGTTACGTCTGGACCTAGATCGTAAGGCTCATAAACTCAATTTTTTTCAATCATTTGAGCAGAATAAAAATGCTTCTTGGACAGCAAATTTTCCTACACATTTTTAGCAGAACATTCCACAAGACATTAATGGGACCAATATGAAGTATCTAGAAGACCCAAGTGCTGCTTTTAAAAGAAGCTTATCAACGCTGGTAGATTCCTGTCTCAGTGTGTGTCTCATGGTAAATAAAACAGGCTCGTGTTACTTTCTACAAATCACAGCACAAAGAGCCAAACCCCTCATAAACACAAGCACTCCGAAGGTATCATAGCACAGACGGAAAAACTCAGACGCCCACCACCCTTGACAGTCTTCCATTTAACCACTTGGCCCTGGTTCTCGTCACAGACTGAAAAGGAAATCCAATCCTATTCAAGAAAACTGATAAGACATTCTTTTCCTTGGAGAGAATGGACTGGATAAATTACACACAAAAACCTAAAATCTCCACCACCAGTTGTTGAAAAACAATAGAGCCTCCACTAGCAGTTCCTTTAGCCACAGAATGCTCTCCGAGGAACTGCGGGGTTTGGAAAGAGTGCAGAGCCCTGTTCCCCATCTAAGGCACATCAAAGTTCTAATGAAAGCCTGCTTTTCTTTGTGCCACTAAGCAACTGCTATTTCACACCCACATATTGCTGGAGTTCATTCAATTACCCTCAATGACTTTGTTTAAAACGAAAATGCTTGCCTCCTAAGGACAGTGTGAGAGGACTGATTAATGCTGTTCCCTGAAGGACTGAAGTGTAGGTACACAGGCAAAAACCTGAGGAGCTGGAAACTACTGCTGGGCCATATTTCACGAGCAATTCAAACCTACCTTCAAGTATTTCCTAAAGAATAATGACTCTTAAGGCAGCTGGATATACCAGGGGGCATATTATGCCATTTTTCCTCTTTCTTCTTGATGACAATCACAGAATTAGAAAACTAAGAGGATGGCAAGAAGTGAGAAAGAAAGACCAAATTTTGCCATATGGTTTTTCAGGAGAAGAGGAAACAGCTTTTTTTTTCCCCCCTGACACATTGTTCCAATGAATCTGTAACTAACAAACCAAGCCAGCACATTGCTGGGTTCTGTAGCTCTGTGACTCAGAAGTCACTTTTCTATCCAACATATTAAATGTCAAGTAAAATATATCCGATAAGAGAGAAGAAATTTCTCCGGGAAGCTTGGCCCTTGAGTGAGTTTCTCTCCTCTGCAAATGAGCCCTGTATTTTGCTGCTGTCTTTTAGGTAGATTGTCAACCTGTAAGAGGTATGACATCTGCCCAAGAGCTGCATTATATTTATAAAAAAAAAATCATAAATCATGGAGACCATAACTTAGTCCTCCATAAATCCTCCCAAAAAGACCATTACTCATGGTAAACATAATAAAAATCTGTTTAATTAAAAAAAAAAAAGAAAAACAAAAAACACATGCAGATAGAAAACAGAGAAGAGAAAGAAAAAGAGTCACAGTGGTATGTTTATGCATGGGTAGTATACAAAATTTGGAGATTAAGAGCTTTGATGCAATGCTTAAACAGTCTGTAATATACAAGAATGTACAGGTTCCAGGATGGTCATAATCAAAAAGAGCAGTATTTATTAATATCTATTCTCTGTCATTTGCCCTCATTTCACAGTGCTGTCAGATTAGAACCCCCTATTTAGAGCTAGTTCTTCCATGCCTCAGGGAAAGAAAGGAATGACGAAGGAGGGAAAGAATTATATAAGAACTACACTTCACTTCTCTTTTTTATAATAGATTGTTTTCTTTAAGAAGAGCATAAGCTATGATTAAAGCAGCAATATAATTGCTGAAATTTTGTGCCTCTAACACCTGCAAAGGAAGCTTGGTGACAAGACACATTCGGCAACCCAATTATTTCATGCAGGTTTTCATCCACCCAGAAAGCCATCCTCAAAATAGAATGGAACTTTTTCTCCTTTACCAATCTGGTGAGTGCCCAGGGCAAAGTAACCAAGAACCTAACAATATTGTTGATCGGTATTCTCAACAAACAAAATTTAAATAAAATAAGATCTAAGGAGTTTAACAAACAATTTCCAAGTTTTATTTCAATTACTTAACGGTGCATTCAGCTTATATTATACCATCTTGTGATGTGAGGCTGAAAAGGAACAAGATTTGTCCCTAGGGAGATGCAGGTTGTTGAGCTCTGTTCCCACAAGTGGGAGGGCAGATTAGATAACTGGTCTTTCTAGTTTTAAGGAATATTTTAATTCAACTGTGAAATCATGGGAAAATGAAACAAATTCAGTTTGCTAACTATCTAGGAATTTGGTGAGGTTAGATGTACATCCTGAAAATAGGTAAACATCTAGGGAGAAGGAAATCCAGAGAAAATTTTTCCTTAGGAGGTGACTAAAAACTTAATATTTTAAAAACAGCAGTAAAATCACTTATTTCTTTCTTATATATTTTTAACCAAAGACATTTAGAGTTACGCATAGTAGGCTGAAATAGTAAGATTTTTATATTTTTACATATTGGTGTCTCAGAAGTAAACATTTACTGGGGGTCACTATGGAAAACGCAATCCTTCCCATCAAGAACAACAGTGAAGACAAAACACTCAATCTGAAATGGATTATTGGGTCGCAACATGTACAAAGCAACTCATAAATCAGACAGCATTTCTGTCGTCATCCCAAACTGGGGAGAGATCAGCGTGGAAGAAGCATTGCTGTGGGAAGGTTTCCAGATGATGAACCTTGACCTGAATGTTCAAGGATGGAAAAGGCAAGAGTCACAGGAAGGGGGAAGGGGGGCCTTGCAGGTAAACAAATCAGCAAAGCCAAAAGCATGGAAATAGGTTATAACAAACTACATTTGGCAAGTGGCTGAGGCTAAAGAGCTGGGGCAGACTAGTATGTGAGGCACTATGTTAAATTTCCTTTTTTTTCCTTCCAAATTTAATTTTAATTAAACGGATCCCCAGGGCTCAGACTGAGGTCTCTTTTCTTTGTTAGCCACACCCACTTTCTAGTTGACCTCATACAGTCTCGTGGTTTTAGTGCCACTTGCACACGATGACTCTCAAATCCCAAACTGTCACTTTCTTTCTTATATATTTTTATATAAGAAAGTTTGGATGTTTGCTCCAAGCTCCAGATTCACACGTCCAACTGCCCATTTGACATTTCCACCTGAATGACCAAAGGATATCTCAAAACCAAACTCGTGCTTGCCATCCATCCCCCAAACAAAACAACCAAGCAGCAACCAACTGGTCCTCCCTCGTCTACCTTCCAAACATACCCTTCTCACCACCTCCACAGCTACCACCCTGTCTAAGCCACTTCCCTCTCCATCACTGCAGCAGCCTCCTAACGGGCTGGGTGTGATCAGCGGTCCTCTGAGCCTAAGCCTTCCAAACCTCGCTATTTGTGGGACGGGCTCCTGTTACCTGTGCTGTTGTCTCAAGTAGAGACAAAGATTTAAGAGGAATTCTTGGACAGGTGCCTGCAGAAAGAACAGTTGAGAGTGAATCTGAAAGAAGCGCAGTGTGGGGTTGAGGGTATCAAGGATGGGACATTTGAGGACAGTCACAGAGGAACAAAAGAAGCCCAACTATTAAGAAATACCAAGTTGTAGGTCAAGTGTCCCCCTCCTCAGTCAGCCTTTCTTGACTCAGCATGCAGAGTTCAAGGCCTCAATTACAAGACTGGCCACATCAGTGGATGCCTGTGCTCAGTGCCTCTCTCATGAGAATTTGAACTCATTTTGTGCCTCCAGCACCCGATGCAGCCCTTGGCAAAAGAGTGCTGAATGCATAACATGGTATCATGGAAAGTGCATTAGAAGCATGGGGAGGGAGTGGCTGCTTTCTCCTGGAAGAGATAATTAAGAGTTTACATAGTACATGAGACAGAAACAAATATTTAAGGTATCCAAGAAGATAACACTGATGGCCTGGAAAGGAACAGCAGTGGTGTGCAAGGACAGAGTGCAAGGCCCTAAGAGGAGGCGGGGAAAAGCAGTGGAGGAAGTGCTGGGGTACGATACTGGGAAGGAAGCAACACAGTCAGAGAAAGAGCTTTTCTCCCTGCCCAACAGCGGTGGGTGTCCGAAAGAAACGAGGAAAAGCCAGGCAACAGAAGGAAGTGCGTCACAGGATTGGATGGGATTGGGAGGAGGAGTTGACGGGTACAAGGACGAGGAAAGCTCATAGTTGTAGTCCTTAATCTGTTCATTCCCAAGTACCATGTAAATTACCCAGCTCCAAGAAGAAGGGTGGGAGGCCCGAGGCTTACCAATCAGAGGCTAAAATGGACTACTCAATGAGGTATGAGCCAAGAAGTTAATGCGGAAGGAAGCGCAACACTGCGGAGTGATATAGGACAAAGCCAGGTTATTACCTGGGTCCTGGAGGATCCAATTAACCTCCCATTAAGTGGCGCTGGGGACTGGACTTGTCACCCTGCACCAGCCTTCCTGCCAACCCCGGCAGTGGGATTAAAGGGCAATTCGGCTAGAGGGTGGATCTTCCCGGTGATGTAGGGAGTGGACAAGCCATTCACAGTGGACACCCACCCAGCTTCGTCCCGGCCTCGAGGGGAAAACTGGGAGAAGCACAGCACATGAATGGCAACCACAACTCCTTTCCTTCCGTCTCCCTGTCCATCACTATCCCTGCCTATTGCTCAAGCCCTCCCCTCACTAAAGTGTATGCTCCGAGAGAGCAGGGCATCGTCCTTCATTGCCGCATGTCCAGAGCCGAGGAGGGCGCCTGGCACCCAGTGGACGCTCAGCCAATATTAGTTGAACATTGAATGAACTCTGCTCGGTCCCACTTCACTCTATATGGGCTTTGAAGGATGCCACCAGTGGAGTCGCCTCAGCGAGTACGGAGGAAAAAGCGGAAGACTTTGGAGGGCCCAGAGGGGTGGCCTGCGACCCCGAGTGGAGGGCCCGGCTGCGCGGTCGGGGAGGGGATTCGGCCCAAGGCCCAAGACTGCACGGTTCGCAACTGACCTTCCGGCGGGGGCGCCCGCGCGGGGCGCAGCAGCTCGGCTCCAGCGTCCCGCTCCCGCGGCCCCCCGGCGGCGCTCGGCGCCCGCTGCGCACGTAGGTCACCTGCCTCCTGGCGCCGCGCGGCGGGCCGGCCGGGGGCTGCAGGTGCGGCCCGGGCGGCCTCAAGGCCGGGGCCCGCGGGGCGCTGGGGGCCGAAGGTCGGGGCGCGGGCACGGCGCTCCGCAGCTCTGCGCAGAGCCGCAGGCCGAGCAGCAGCGCGGCGCCCAGCAGACCCCGGCGCAGGGCGCTGCAGCCCTTCCCGGGCGGCCTGTCCCGGGCCATGGCGGGGGCCGGGCCCCGGGGACGCGCTTGGGGTCCCGCGGGCGGCGGCCGGCAACAGGGATGTGGCCCCGCGGGCCCGAGCTGCCAGCTGTGGGAACTCCCTCGCGGGCCGGAGCGCGGGCTCGGACCCGCCTCCCCTCCTCCCCGCCGAGGAAGCCTCGGCGTAACCTTATCCTGCCCAGCCGAGCGCGCCCTGCCGCTGCAAGGGGCGAGGGGCGGTGGGCCGGGAGCGGGCCCGGGGCTGCGCGCCCCACCCCGCCCGGGACGCAGGCGGCCGGCTGAGCGGGGCTTTCTGAAGAGGCGACCTCCAGCCCGGCCGCCAAAGCCTGGCGGAGCTGAAAGAGACAAGGCCAGAAAAAGCGCATTCCTGCTGGGATCCTGAGCCGCGACTTCATTTTCTGACATTAGTATTGTTGGAGAAACACAGGATGAGCATAGGTGAGCTGTCAGGTGTGGCTACAATCAACAGTCAAGAAGCAGTTTGTGCCATTAAACACAATATAAAAATAAATCGCACTTATGCTCACGTTTACAACTTCTCCCTCTAGAAGAAGGGAGGCAGAGGACGAATAGAGCTCAACGCAGAATAATCAAATTAGAATTATTCCATTTCTAAATTCTGCCTGAAGCCAATTCGCGCTTCCTTTCCATGTTATGAAATGTGTGGGGGTGAAGGAGAGAGGGAAAAAGCCAACTAAGACATCTGACAGCAGGGAGAGAGAACAGAAGTTACCATGGCATGATGTAAATCAAATTAATTTAGCTCCAAACACACACCTCACTGCTGTCTTGCAGAGATACAGAGGGACAAATTTATCTTTCGGCAAAATGCTCCCCAGCTGGTATTTCCATCACCACCTTGACCTTAATTAATCAGACTGACCGCTCACGGCCTGAAGTCCAGTGTTGGATGTGCCATTTTCAATTGGTAGTAGAATTCTTTCGCACAACCATTTAGTGTGAGTTTGAGTTTTAGATTCGAGGTTTTTTTAAACTGTGATTGCATTTTTTTCTTTTGTTTTAACCCTTGCACTTTCCATGTTTCTGTGTGAGACTGTCCCTGTTACCTATCCTCTTTTTCCCCTTAGCCTACAGCGTGGTCAACAGAGATCAAATATGGAGGGAACCTCACCCCCTTCCCTTTTGAATTTCAGGGATTTTCCATAGGGAACCCTCCTCTCTAAAATCCTCTTCTCTTCCTGGTTTACCAAAGACCCAATTTATTCTTTGTGGCTGAACCAAGCATTCAGGCTATTTCTCTATGTGTAATGAAATTTTTCAACCCAATCTAGTCCATTGCCTGGCCACACCAGGGCCTCAGGCTCCTGCATGTTTCATTATGATTGACTTTTGTTGTTTTCTTAGATGCAGCCTGGGGGCTATTGCAGATGGGCTCTGTTTTAAGGAATCCAAACAAGTACATTTTTCCTCACACAAACGGTGAGAGACAGCAGCACATCCTGTGATTATTTACTGGAATTGTGTTTGAATCAGGACCCTGCCATTCAGGCACTGTGAAACTTCGGACAAAGAACTTAAGCTCTCTGAGCTTCAGATTTCCTGTGCATAAACAGACCTATATAGGAGGTCTGTCTGGAAAGTACCCAGCCACGTAATATGAAAAATAGAGACATTCATTGAAGAAGATACAAGAAGCATTGTACGTAGGACAACGATGCCTCAGTCCCCTTCAAAGTAGGCACCTTGGGACCTCACACAGCTCTCCCAGCATCTTTTAATCTAACCCGTACATGTTCAACATTCTCAGGTGTTCTGCTTGTTGCAGGCCTTCCAGAACGTGGATCACTTTCAACAGATTCTCAACGATCTTTGAAGCGTTTGTGCCACACTTTTATTTGCCCTGCACTCATTGCATTGTCCCCGAAAGCCTCCTGAATCATCCGAATAGGTTCCTCAGAGAATATTCAAACGTAAGGCAAAATGTGATGCTGATGCATTGCTCTACGCAGTCATTTAGAATGCAACAGCCACACAGTACACACGCTCACTCAACGGCATCTAGCTCCCCGCTGACTAGTACAGTGAAGGCATCACTGTACGCGTGCGCATCACGCGTGCGCATTCCAGTCCACTCTCCTTGGCTGCCAGGTTACGTTGATGTTGTGCAAACTGTTCTCATTATATTAGTATCAGCATTGGCTGGATACTTTCCAGACAGACCTTGTATATGGTAGGATTACAAATATTGCATAAAATACTGTGTGTATGCTAGCTAAATAATACCTGGCCTGCAGGAGATGCTCAGTTAATAGTGATTATTTTTATTATTTACCATTAAAGAAAATCCTGGATGTTGTCATGAAAAACAAAAAGTAAACATTGCTTCTGAGGCACGCATAAGAAAGTATAAGGAGATGATAAATATCTTACACAGTATTCTCTGGAATTAGAAGTACCCAACAATTTCAAGAAAACACCATTAAGACTCAAGAAATGAACTCTATTAAGTTGTAAAATTGTGTAATGCTATTTAAGATGTAATTTGTATGATGCTTGATAAACCTGGATCAGTAATGTCTGATGTAGACTTTGCTAGAGGTTTTATTTTCTATGCAGTCATCACAATGCCACTGACTAATCTTTTAAAGATCATGATACCACTAATGTATACCCTCTCCTCATCTGTTGAGTTTCTCTCCAGAGAAAAAACATGAGGAGAATCCTCATTATTAAAATGGGGACATTCACTAAGACTCTGCACTGGGAGTGGAGGATGAGGAAGGGAGTGCATCTAGAACAGTGTAGCTCTTGAAGAGAATGGGCAAGATGACCTCATATTTTCCCTTATCTCATTTCTGTGGTTCTCTAATAAAATGTTTCCATTGTGGGAAAAAAATCCAAATTAAATGCAATATTTAATTAAGTACCATTTTCCCGTTTGCAACTGTGTCTATGTGTTTATTACTAATAAAAAGGAGCTGTTCATATGCATTGAGTATCACTAATTTTCTAGGAAGAAATCTCCTGTTTTTAACTTCCATGCAATATTTTCCTGTGTCATGGACGATAATGAATAATAACTTGGGTCAGTTGGTGGGCTGGAGAGGCAAGTCTTACTGACCATTGCTGCGGCTGACAAGCAATCTTTCATTCATGACCTTTGCTTTTCTCATAGAGTTGAATGTGTCTTGGTCGTTTCTGGATACGTTTCAAAATGCAAATAATCATTAACCACTGTGTCATAGGTTGGTTAATTAAATGAGCAGGTCAGTAAACCACAATAGCAGCTTTCATCAGATCACAAATTACATCCTCCTTGAGCATTCAGCCAGGAAAATGAGTGAAACGGGACATTTTTACTGCTAATCTCCTAGACAACATGCATTTCAACTTGCACACATGCTTTAGTGCAGTGGTCCTCAACTGGGGGGCTTTTGCCTCCCAGGGGACATTTGGCAATGTTTCAAAACATTTTTGGTTGTTATACTTGGTAGGGTTGGGGGAGGATGCTACTGGCATCTAATAGGTAGAGACCAGGCATGCTGCTAGGCATCCTTCAGTGCGAAGGATAGCCTTCTACAACAAAGAATTGTCCAGCACAAAATGTCAGGAGAGCTGAAGTTGAGAAACCCTGTTGCAAGGATAGATGCTTATGTGGCAAGTTTTCATTACAGAGTGTCCAAAGAGTAAACAGAGCTGACCAGGAAGGATCCTTACTTCCATCGAGTGGTTATTTCTTTTACACAATGTGAAATACTCAGCCTGAATTAATCAAATTTACAAAAGGAATGAAGCTAAAATGTCCAGCCTCAATATCTTCCCCCAGCCCCTCATCATCTTTCCTCTGCGTAATACATGTTCATTGTGGAAAATACACACAAGCAAAAGAAGAAATCAACAATCATTCACAACATCACAATTCAGAGATAGCTGTCCCATCAGACTTTTTTCCCTGCATATATATGTAATTTACAAAAATAAAATCATATTGTACATATTTTTGCACAGTCTGCTTTTGAAGCATAACGTGTTGTACAGTTTACGTATTAAATAATATGATGTCTGGAATTTGCTTACCAATAGCCCAGTGGGGAGGTGGGAGATAAGTGGGGGTGTAAATGAAACAAGAATGGCTGTGAGTTAGTTGATCGTTGTTGTACCTGGATGATGGGCTCACAGCTCTCTATTATGGACCATGTTTGAAGTTTTCTATAATAAAAATATCTTTGAACAGTAACCTACTGACTTATAATAGGTACCATAATTTAACCATTCTTCCATTGTGGGACAATTAGATCATTTCCAAGTTCTTATTTTTATAAACAATGCTGTGATGGGCATCTTCGTAGTTTAATCCAATGGTGTATTTGTAGAGTGTGAGAGAAAGAAAAAAGCCAAGAATGATTCCAAGGTTTTTCCTGACTAACTAGAAGAATGAAGTTGCCATGAACTGAGAAGGGAAAGACTCAAGTTAACGATAGTTTGGAGAAGAAAATCAAGTGTCTGATTTTGGTGATCACATTGAGTTTGGGAAGCTCATTACACATGTAAGTGGAGTAGGCCATTGGCTGCAATTCTAAGGAGTGGTGAGGACTGGAAATATAAATTTGAGTCATCAATGTACAGATGTGAAGTATTTGAAGGCTTAGCTCTGGGGTTCCCCAATTTAAAGTCAGGAAGATGACGAGGATCCACCAAACGGTACTGAGATAAATAAGCAGGAAGGCAATAGAATGTAGTCCCGGAAGCCAAATGAAGAAAGTATTTTTAGAAGGAAGAGACTGAGAGGTCTAATAAGATGTGGACTGAAAACTGCCCATGAGATTTGGTAACACGATGCCTTGTTTATTATCTGTATTCCCCAACTAGAATATAATCTCCATGAGGTCAGGGACTTTGTTTAATTATTGCTATAATCTTCGTGCTTAGAACAGTACCTAGCATGTATTAATATTAATAGTATGCACTCAATAAATAATTGCCAAATTAAAGAGTGAAGAATGAATCAAGTCTATGTGTATTATAATTATTTTATCACATTAAGTTTAATTCTTAAGAGTAGCTGCTAGATTAAGGCAAAATTATAGGTCTTTTGATATGAACTGCTATTATTAATTTTTAAATCCACCAAAAAGGCCATATTAATACCATTTAAAGACCATCAAATATTCCTTCGTTATCACTGGAAAACCTCAAAGGATAGCCTCGAGACAGCTCCCAACAGAAGGATGAACTAAGAGAAGTTTATTTCTCATTCCCTTCTATTTCTTGCATCACCACACTTGAACCCATTCTTTGACTCCTCTCTAATGCCAGTCCCAAGCCACATCCCAGATGGGATTTGTGTTCACTGGACTGTCAACTGGTTTCCTCCTCCCCACCCTAAAGGCGTAGCTGAATATTAAGGTAGTAGTTCCACATGACGATAGTCCTATCAGAAGCATCTGTGTTAAAAGCACTCATGATGAAAGCTCTCAAGACCTAAAAGAAGAAGGTTTTAACAGAATGACAGACATTGGAACTGCTATTTGAGGCTGGGAGCCCTGCCTAAAATCACACCACTGCATATTCCACAACCTAATAAAGCTAACTCTGGGGTAGTCATATGGAAAATGCCTAGGGAATGTCTTAACAGCCTGGCCTGCTTGGGAGAGAGAGCATGAGCCTTTCTTGCCTCTTCTGAATCCCCCCGCACACTGCGTTCTCCCATTCTTACACTAACATCCGTGGACTTGCTTTAGCCTTCCTCTGCCTGGGATGTCTCTCAGGCATAGGGCTGGGGTCTCACTTGCCTCTGAACCACCAGCAATGCCTTGCATGGGATGGGCTTCAGTCATGTCTCTGGAATTGCTGTCAAACAGCAAACATCACATCCCAATTCTGCTGAGGTCACACCCAAGATACCACAGTTCTCCCAGCAGACCATGTTGCTCATCCATCCTAACCTAAAAAGAATCCTAGTCAAACCTCTGTTGGCTGGCTCACAGATAATCCCTCCAACCTGGGACCGTTTTCCCCTGAAGGAACTTGGGAAGAATCAGGGAATGCATCACACAAGCCATGGGGGAAAAAACACACCCAGGGTCAAAGATGCCGGTGTGGGAAGATCAGTGCAGGCACAGGGTGGAGACTGCAGGGGCTGGTGGCTCTGAGGTTAACCCTAGGCCCCAACGTCCCTGGGCAGGAAGTCCTGACAAAAAGATGTCACACACACACACACACACACACACACACACACACACACGCACACACACACGCGCGTGCGCGCTTTCTTGCATGTGTTCTGAAAACATATCTGAGGCATTATTAGAAAGGTTTATTTACAGACATAAGCTCCCGCACTGAGACATTTCTGGATTTTATGACAATAAATGGACTTAGGTTAAGAATTATCAAAACATTGCCTTCTTCCTAGGACCACCTATAGAGCCTTTCCTCTCCCGCACCCTCCATTCGTCTTATCATTATGACACATGCCAGAAATAATCTCCCAGCTACAGATCACTTTGAACTCAAAAACATTCCTGGTTGAAACTTTCCCAAAGTCAAGGGCTTAAAAAAGCCTTTTAAGGTCAGAAAAGATCACCAGGGAACAGACAGGATAAAGGGAGGCCCAGCATGCTCAGGGCTCTGTCGTTTCCACTCGGTTTGTGAATATATTAAAATCCTGAGGTCAAAAGCCATTTTACTTTCTCATCACATTACTGCTGTAGCCCTAGGCAAAAACCTAAGAACTATGTTATTTTCAGATCATAATACAGAGGCTGTGAAACTTAAGTGCACATAAGAATCACCCGGGGAGTTGTTCAAATGTGGTTCGAAAGCCCCACCTCCAGAGAGTTTTCAGGCAGAGGTGAGTCCCCCAAATCTTTATTTTAACAAGCTTCAGGTGGTCCACAATCAAATTTTTAGAAATCCTGGCAGAGTGGTTCCCACCGCACTAATGGTTGAGGGTGGGGGGTGGAATGCAGGAGGCAGTTGTTACAAGGTGTCCTTGTACCCATGGGTGCAAATGTTCTCCCCCAATCCTCTAAGAACAGCTGCTAGCAAAGTTTCAGGCATTAACAAGGGGGCTTCATATTCAATAGTTCAGGAGGCCCCTTGGCAGCCATTCTGTTCTACCCCACGACACTGCACAGGGAGGTGAAGGGAGAACAAAAGTCCTCCCTCCCTCCCTTCCTCCCTCCCTTCCTCCCTCCCTTCCTTCCTTCTCCTGTTTGAGCTTAGAATTTCTCACCACAATGGAATGAAAGGAAGGAGTTGTAGTTACCCACAGGGATTGTATACAGCAAGAGCCTGCTCCTCCATCGCTCTTCAGGAGGCAGTAGCACCTGGAACTCTATGGTGCTCTGACTGGGATGCAATGCCCTTCAGCTCACAAGTTACCTTACTCTCTGTGCCTCAGTTCCCTCATCTGTAAAATGGGCGTCATAATAGTAACTTCCTTATAGAGTATTGAGATATTGTTGTAATGGTTAAATGAGTTAATAATATATTAAAAATAATAATAATATATTTAAGGCACTTAGAGTAGTGTGCCTGGCACACAGTGCTATCATGTGTAATTTGTTATTGTTGTTGTGCACTGTAAAATCAAAGAGGACATTTGTTTAGCACCAGTTTATGTTCCTCTTTCTCTTGCTTCAGGTTGAATTGTTGGGGCCATGGGCTTACTGGGTCTTGACTCTACTCAAATATTAATAAGAGGAGAAATGAAGCTGGGTGTGGTGGCATGCCTGTAAATCCCAGCTATGCGGGAAGATTGCTTGAGCCCAGGAGTTCAAGGCCAGCCTGGGCAGCATAGTGAGATCCTCTTGCTCTTAAACAAACAAAAAAAAAAAAAAGGAGAAATGAAAACCAGAGCTATTCCACTGGTGTTACTACCAAGCCCCTGGTCTTTTTTCTTAGACCCATCACATGGCAGGCAGTGTCTCACTAGGTTTCTATTATTTCTGAGAAGGCACATTGATTCAATTTAACTAGCAGATCCTTTCCTTCCTGCTTCGACCAGCACTAGTCTACATTAGTTCCTTTCTTCCTTTTATTTCTGATTGCTGTGGGTTTTGTGTGCCACATAACCATACACAAACCTTTCTCTCCTTTCTCTCCTTTTCCTTTTCTCTCCTTTACCTTTCTCAATTCCCCCTTGATTCTCTTTAAAGCCAGCTCTTCATACTGCTCCAGCTCCATCACCTCTCATGCCTTTTCACCTGCCCCTTGGAATAGCCTCAGCGCTGATCACTTGACTGTGAGTTTGCACCATTGGTATCGAATGCAAAGCCAATCGCAGTGCACACATCTCCCCACCCCTCCATCAGGAATGTGCCCAGTGCTAAAGACGGCCCAGGACTTCTCAGAGGTGCTACCTCCAAGAGGGGGCAGAAGGCCTAAGCGACCCTCTCCTCCCTCCTGCCCTGCTGACTTGGATGGTTGCTCAGAGAGGCAGACAAATGCTGTCTGCAAGAATGTTGCTGTTGCTAGGAGAGAAAGAAGGAAAAAATAATAGTTCCCTGTCACAAAGGGGGCCAGGAGGAAAGCCATCCTGAGCTGGACCACAAAGAAGAGTGGGGAGGAATCTCCATGTCTTGCTAATATTGCTGGTGTGTGCACATTGGCTGCTTCAACCACTGAGCATGAGATCACTGGCTAGGTTTTTACTAGCAGCAGTCCTTATTTTAATGTCTTTGTGGGTTTTTAATTCTGCCTTAATGTGGGGAAATTATATGTAAAAATCAGGAAACAAATTCCCTTTATTGCCATCACTTTGTCCCAACCAGGTATATCAAAGCAAGTACCTGCGTCTGCGGTTGTTGTTTACCAGCCTACGTCCCACAGCAGATGCATGGTGGGGATGCGGATGGTGAATAATTCATTTTTGCCTCCTTGCTGGTAACCCTTCTCTGGCATGAAGGGGAGCTCAGTAAAATGTATGCAACAGAGGATTTCGAGAAATCTGCAATGCTGAACTTGGATATATGGACCCAACCTCCGAGTGCCCTCATGCACTGTACCCCAGCACCCACTGTGCTGTCCTGCCTCTGGACCTTTGCTCTTGTCATTCCTCCTGCCTGAAAAGAACACTATGGCCCTGTCCTGGAGATGGGATGGTTATCCACGATGGTTTAGAAAGAGAAGGCTGAGGAGTTTGAATTTTATTAAAAGGGCAATGGGGAGTCATTGATGGTTTTGAGCAGAAGACATTGGCATGATTAAGACCTTCATAGGCCCTAAGAATGCAGGTTATGGTATTCCCAAAGTCCTCACCTTATAGTCTTCAAAATAAAACGTATCAAACTATAAAACACAAAACATCAGATATGTTGACATTGAAAAAGATTGATTCCAGATCTTCCGAATGCAAAAAGAGAATACTTTTCCAGGCCTTTCTCTACTTCTTTCAAGACTGAAATGGGTCTCTTTCTTTCCTGCAGAATGTTCTTCCATTAATTTATAGACTTTTATAAGGTTTGAACACAGAGATTTAACAAAATAAAGTGGTCATTGCCCAACTGCATATTTTCTTCATACAAAGTTAGATAATAATGTATTAATATATAATTATTTCAGAATAAATACTCTCACCTTTTGCTACAGCCTCAGAATGCACCAAGAATAGCCTCACAGCAATACTACAGCACATCTGAAGTGTCTTTCTTAAAGCCCCTAACAGCTACACTGATGAAATTACAAGGCAATCTTGGTTTCGTATATTTAGTATATTAGATTATAGCCTTCCTAAGTTTGGACAATAATGAAAATTGTTTGCAAGCCACATCATCATATTCCAGCAATCAGTTTCAGCAAAAGGGGGAATTTGGTGGCCGTTGGGCACTATAGATGACCAGCTAAATACTTCATTCTGCCTAATTCTGGTTTAACATCAAAAGGGTATTGACTTCACCAAAGGCCTCCAGCTCTAAGCTTTTTTAACAATTAAATTAAATGTGAAAAGGAGATAATATTAAGCTTTCATTGATAGGAAATAAATACCGAAAGTAAATCCATAACCTGTCACAATCAAATCTCTCTGAAGCACAGAAACCTTCTTTAACGCAAAGGTTTTTATCTTGTTAACCACCATGCTCTAATGAAACACAACTCTTTCCACGCAGTTTGCCTCGAACCCCATGTTAAACAAAGGGGAGATGTTGCATTATCTTTCAGGCTCTACTAACCCGGAATAAATTGACTGTGTTTGTCTATTATTCACTGCCATTGTAAAAAATTAGGTCTTCGTTACTGGCAAGGGTAAAAGTTAGCTGGGCAGATTAACAGAATTATTTCTCTCCTCAGACAATAGGAGGTATGAAGGTAATAACTAGCAATGACTTTTAAAAAAATATTCTGCCTGTCATTAGCAGTTCATGTTCCAGGAAAGGCTTTCTGAGTTGCTGAACAAAAGACTGCTCCTAAGGTCAAACAGCTTCATGTATCAGAGAAATGTTCTGCAACTCTGAAACCTCTCTAAATGCCTACCAAAAAAAAAACCTTATTCCATGCGAAATCCACTCTCAAAACCATAGGAAAGCCTTCGTGATTAATGCTCTTACCAAGCATTAGTGGTCAATGCTAAGCCCTGCATTACTCTATTGAAGACCGTCAATAACCATGAATTAGAAAGGAGAAGGTACAGACTAAACAAAATGCTTCTGCAATAAGAATAACAGTTTTGCTCTCAGAAGATAGACTTCTCTAACTGACTTTACACTTTGGCCCCACGTGATTTCTCTGGAAAATACTTGTCATGTAATTTCATGATCTGTTAAAAAAAAGTGTAAGAATATTCCTTCTTACCTACCTTACAAGAACGTCGGAAAGATTAAAATTAGATAGTTGTGAAAGTGTTTCTAATTCTCCCAGGGAAGACTGAAGAAATGCTTTGTGGATAAATTCCTCTGTTGCAGCCTGCAGAGTCCTAATGCCTCTGTCTCAGCCTTCCCCCATTAATGGCCCAGCATTCCGCTGACTCTAGTCCCCTGTCTCTGAATAGCGCTTTAAAATTGCTCCACTGGGAGGGGATGGCCGAGATCACACCTAACGGGTACAATGTACACTACCTGGGTGATGGGCACACTTATAACTTTGACTCAAGCAGTACAAAAGTGATCCATATAACCAAAATATCTGTACCTCCGTAATATTTTGAAATTAAAAAAAATCATTTCTCCCATAGCCCCAAAGTATTTAATACATGATAAACAAAAACAAAAAAAAATTGCCTCATTCCTCCAAACTCTTCCCAGATAGCCAGAAAAGAAATCCCAGCAGTCCTGTCTTGTCTAAGAGTGAAATGAGTCTCCTGTTACCCGCTCACTTCCTCTAAACACATTTTCCTTTGTCTCCTTCCAAACGTAAGAACTAGCAAATGCATTGCCCGCTGTTCATACACCCTATCCACATCTGCACATGTCAGTATTTTCTACTCTTACGCCTTAATGAGTACGGGCACGGCCCACCCTCAGCAAATACAGCCTCATATACCTCTGCGCTCTGCGCACCACCACCCTCAACAAAAAACTCGGCCAGCTCCAGCAAAGACCCAATGCATGTGGATTTCCCAAACATTTCCACCTTTTACCCCAACGACCCTCCCACCCTGAATTCTACATTATCAACACTAACTCTCAACTGAGACCTGAAACACATTCACGTTAAGTTGTAAATCACTAGTGTCTGCTTAAAGACCCTTGCCTTCTCAAACATTTTTGCTTCATACGAGTCTCCTGCGGACTCTGAAATGCCTTTCCTCTCCACCCTTCATGTTCAACAGGTCTTCAAAAAGTTCATGGAAAATGGGTAGTATGAAAAGAACTGTGCATGGCTTTCAAAATTTTTTTCCACCAAAATAAATCCATATTAACTTGTTGTAATATGTCTGAATAGGATCTAGTTTGAGGTACTAAGAAAGATAAGATATCAGTTTTGAAAAGAGCCCCTATCAGAGTAGAAATTCGTCTAAAATTGAGGCAAGAACAAACATCAAGTTGGTGGTTCAGCTTGGGTGGAAGAATGGTGAAATCGTCGATGTTTTACGGAAAGTTTATGGGAACAATACCCCAAAGAAATCAGCAATTTACTAATGGATAACTTCTTTTAAGAAGAGACTAGACAATGTTGAAGATGAGGCCTGCAGCGGGAGACCATCCACATTAATTTTCAAGGAAAAAATTAATCTTGTTTGTGCTCTAATTGAAGAGGACAGACAATTAACAGCAGAAACAATAGCCAACACCACAGACATCTCAATTGGTCCAGCTTACACATTCTGACTGAAAAATGAAAGTCGAGCAAACTTTCCACTTGATGGGTGCCAAAACCATTGTGCCCACATCAGCTGCAGACAACAGCAGAATTTTTAATGGAAATTTTAATCAGGTGGGATCAAGATCCTCAGGCATTTCTTTGAAGAATTCTAACAGGAGATGAAACATGGCTTTACCAGTGAGATCCTGAAGACAAAGCACAGTCAAAGCAACGGCCACCAAGAGGTTGAAGTGGTCCAGGCAAAGCCAAAGTGGACTGGTCAAGAGCAAAGGTCATGGCCACAGTTTTTGGAGATGCTCAAAGCATTTTGCTTGTTGACTTTCTGGAGGGCCAAAGAACAAGAACATCGGCTTATTATGAGAATCTTTTGAGAAAACTAGTCAAATTTTTAGCAGAAAAAACACCAAGGAAAACTTGACTAGTGAGCCCTTCTCCACGTGACAATGCTCCTGCTCATTCCTCTCATCAAACAAGAAAATTTTGAGAGAATTTTGATGGGAAATCATTAGGCATCCATGTTTCAGTCCTGATTTGGCTCCTTCTGACTTTTTTTGTTTCCTAATCTTAAAAAATCTGTAAAGAACACCCAGTTTTCTTCAGTTAAGAATGTAAAAAAGACTGCATTGACATGGATAAATTCCCAGGCCCCTCTGTTCTTTGGGATGGACTAAATGGCTGGTGTCATCACTTACAAAAGTGTCTTGACCTTGTTGGAGCTTATGTTGAGAAATAAAGTTTATATTTTTATCTTTATCTTTTAATTCCATTTTTTAATGAACTTTTTGAAGTCTCATCATATATTCTCTCCTACAACCTGTCCCCAGTGAGCAGAACAGAGAAGACTTTCTCTTCCTGTTGAAAGTTACTACATTACCTGTGAGGTACACCGTACTCTATGCAGGTGATGGGTACACTAAAAGTCCAGACTTCACCACTGTATAATATATACATGTAGCAGAATCCAACTTGTACCCCCTAAATCTATTAAAATTTTAAAAATAAAATAAAACCAAAAAGTCACTACATGTAATAAGGAATGGAATATCAGGTGAAATTTGAGATCAGTAAAGTCAAGATACAGAGGACATTCTAAGTACCCCTGATGTTACCAGGCTCGGGTGTCATTTAGTTGCCTACAGGCGAGCCTGACCCTGATTACAGGGCTGCTTGGCGCCAGGCACCGAGCACTGAGTGGTGAAGGTGATTATGATGGCTTCTCGGCACGTGATTATTTGTACTGTTATGGTACGGAGTGCGAGAAATGACCACTTAAAGACCGAATTGAGCCGAATTATGAGTCTTTATTAGCTGGCCAGCGACCACCCCTGCCCTGTCAGAGTACAGGTACAGAGAATGGTGGTTAGCCGAAAAAGCAAG
>CAUYSK010117510.1:0-19690 GCA_963575035.1 Avahi laniger
TAACAACGGAGTCTCTTTTCTCTTAGCTTGTAGTTTCTCCCCTTCTTTCCTGGGAAGCAGTACCTTTTGTATCTTTCTAGAGATACTTCATATCTAGGTAAAGATTTACTCACCACTCACGCACATACACAGAAACACACACACGCACACAAACAAACATCAAGGTATGGTTTGAACTCATAATTCTGGACATTCGCTCAGGTATTTAAAGCACATTAATATCTAGTATCTCCCTCCCGCTATTGGATGAAAGATGACCTCCTTATCACTCTCTGAAAGGATCATGCCTCGGGTGATCTGATTTCCATCTCTCCAGACCCAGTCTTCGCCCTTTTCTTACTCCTCCAGGCCCACTCCCTGTTCCTCTGTTACTTCCTCCAACAGTGGCTTCCCCTGGTTCCATGCACTGGCTCCGTCACCCTGCTGTGTGCTGCAGAGTTTCCTGGACTGTTCAGTTATAGCTCGTAACACAGTTTGTAACTTCTATATTGATGTGATTATTTAAATAGCATCTTTCTCCCTCTACTAAACTGCAAGTTCCATGAAGACAGAAATCTTGCTTTTTTTTTTATTTAAGCCATTTTATCCCTAGAGTCTGTGTGTTGCCTAGAATATAATAGGATCTCTATAGATCGTAGTTGAGTGAATGAAAAATAAATGGCTGGCTGGCTGAATGAATGAGTGATGTAGAAGCTTCCTTTGGGTAGGGAGGAAATGTTACCTTTTGGAAAACAGTTGTGTTTTAGTATCCAAACACACACACACACACACACATATACACACATATATACGTGTGTGTGTGTGTGTGTGTGTTTTATCTGTGGACCCTAGGAATTTTCTTTTTGTCATTTCTAACCAGTTCCTAAGGAGTCAGCTGTCCTATAAAGGCCAACCATAAAGCATTGTCAAGAAAAATCTTGGCAGTTATATAGGGTATTAGCTTACAGCATTTACACTTTCTCCCCTTTCTTGATCTCTTTTGTTTCTACTGTGGTTCATTTTGTGAAACATAAGTACTCTTTGTTTTTATTTTGAAATTTCTCTCACATTGTCATCTCTCAATGGGGCATCCAAAAGATAATAAGGGGTGGATTAGAGACAAGAGGAAGAGGAAAACGAGTGACTGCCACTCTAGACTTACAGTCTGCTGAAGGCAAGATTCGGGTCTGCCATCTTTACATTTCCACCATCTGGCACAAGGTGGGAGCTGAATATGCAGTGTGGAGCTGAAATGTGAGAATGAACAAATATGCAGGAAGAAAGGAAGAGATGGCACTGCTAATTCTGGATCTGACATTACCATTAATGAGCGACTCTGTTTCTGGGCTCAAGCCTGGCTCCTAATAAGCTGCTGGAGATGAGTATTACTCGCTGCTGCAGCCGCTGTTTCTTTTACATTTACTCTCACTTTATCCCTTTTTAGTTATTTCATCTGTGTCTTCACTGTTAATCTTTGTCTCCAAAAAAGAAAGAAAGAGTAGAGTTTGGAACAGGGGCAGAAAGATTAGTTTTTAGGTACAGCTCTGCATCTGGACGTGGTCCTCATTCATTTCTGAGATTTTAGTCTGATCACCACATTTTCCCAGTAGCCTGGGAGTCAGTTTACATTTCCATCGGTCTACTTCTTGCACCTAAAATGACTCAGGGAGTTAAGCCATTCCTATTTGGTTTGAAGCTCCACTTCTGCCGGCAGCCTTCTTCTGAGCCAAAGCCAGGGAGGGAGAATTTGTTGCTATTACCCATTGTGTTGAATGTGGTGACACCATACTTAATTGCCAATGGTCAGAAACATTCCTTCTTAATAAGGATTCTTGAATTATTTATAATTAGCCCATTATTTGTATACCAGTGATATTATTGTATTTGAAGTGCTTGCAAATAGCTTAATCTCTCTTAAGTAAATGATCTCTCCGTGTTTATCTTATTCTCAGCGAACTTCCTTTTCCCTTAATACAAAAGTAAACTTTATCCTAATTCATCGTAAGTAATAAAACTATTTTGCCCCTTTATGAAACATTTCGAATACTTACATAACAATTGGTTATTTTCCAGGAAATAATGGGACGTGGCCTTGAAATTTAGTGTGGTTTCTGACTTGGTTTCTGACACCAGAAGGAAGCTCCAGACTTAAATCCTCCAACCACCTGTCCCTATTTTCCTACCCTTCATTCATTTGACTTTGACTTTTGGTAAAGTTATCACATATCAAAATATGCCTGGGTGCTAAGCCTTATGCTGTAAATGTTCCAGAGTTCAAAATATTTGATTCTCACTGCCTTCCCCAGGCATTTACCTCCATAGATGTTAAGATGTACTTTCTTTTTGTCATGAAAACTAATTGGTTGTTTCTTTTAATCTGCCCAGTTGTACCTCCCAAAATAATAACTCTTCCAAATTATTGAAACAACGAGCAACAATTATAGACATTCTCGGGCTAACCTTGGGAGTCCATAGCTAATACTAAGGGAAATTAAAAATATATTCTTTTTTATGTACCCCTCCCACTGCATTATTCTTTCTTCTTTCAGCTTCACAAATACCAAATACGTTATTGCTCATAGGCAGCATAATTTGTAGCTAATATTAATTAAGGCTGTGACTGAGGTTTCACCTGGAATTTTATGAGTCCAAAGGCTTGCTGAAATTCTTGGTTTCCAGCCAAGTTTCTATTTTATTTCAGGTGGAAAACCCTTATGTATGACCTGGCTCTCCTCGCTTTCACTAAAATAGGTTGATCAGGGTAACTACAATGATTAAGAGGATGGTGCAGATTTGGGTAAAGTAAAGAGCAAAAAGGTTAGGACTCGAGAGTTGAAAGATGAAGGGAGATGTGCAGGCTATAGGCAGGTGGAATTTTGACATGCTTACCAAATCCCAGAACGCTGCAACAAAAGGTACCTCTTTAAGCTAGAAGGAGGTAGTTTTAGTTCAAATACGTGGAAATAGAATGTCTTTCCCGGAGGACAGCAAGCAAACAGAACTCATTTTCACAAGCACCTGTGCAGTCTGGTATGCCACGGCTCTGTGTTCAAGAAAGATTTAGGCAAAACCCAGTGATGACTTCTCAAGGGTAAATTTGAAACATCCAGACAACGTCCCTAACCTTTGGGTACACCATCACACAGGGAAACAATTTTGTTGTACAGAATATGTTTTGATGCCACTGTGAAACATAAAGTCTAGTGGGAACTGGACTTCTGGTCTGACCCAGGGTGACAATTTTTATGTTTTTAAAATTGGCCATCTTCCAGAAGTGCCAATTTTACAGTGCTTATATCTCAGGACTTGAACTTGTGCAGAGAAGTTTTATTTGAGTCATAAATTTTTAATGTCAAAACCTTCCTGACAATTATTAGCTAAATGTTTAGCCCAAAAGAGAGATTAAAGACATATATCTTAACACCTAGCTACTAAATGAATTAACTCAGAGAGTTTTCAAGCTGGAAGTAGTTTCATGAGACTTTGGGGAGAGACACCCGAAGACCTAATATATTAGCGGTCAGAACAAAACCTTTGAAATATATTGTCACCTGCCTGCCAAATGAAAAATATATTCACAGAAGCAACCCAAAGTATATGGTTAGGCAGTCCTTACCAATGAAAGCCTCCCTCTTTTTAAATTTTTTAAATAAGGGTTCATATTTGCACAATAAATGATTTATTGAGAAATTTTAATGTGTAAGCTTTCCACTGACTCTAACTGAAATTAGAAAGCTTTGAAATGAACTCATAAATATTATTCTAACATACAGTATACGCTGGAAGCTGTAAAATGTACAGCAGTTTATCATTGCAAAGTTAAACTACATTAAAGGATGTAGATTTGGTTTAACTCCATCTTTCCCACAGGACTCAGGAATAACTTTGTATGATGCTGAACAATTTGCAAAGTACTTTTTAGGTGTATCGCTTTATTTTGAGTCTGTGTAATGACCCTGTAAAGTCAGAAGGAGGGTAGGTACTATCATTCTGGTTTTATAGTCGAAGAAGCTGTGGTTGAGGGAGGCTAAGTGACTTTAGGAAGGTCACTGAGATTGCAAAGCGAGGGCTAAAGAACACACAGATTCTATGACTCACAAATCCAGGTTTCTTTGCCTTCAGCCTTGCTAACCCATAATGTAATACTATTCAATCAGGCCCAGTCCTGAAATAACCTCAGAGTGCTTAATGCTGAAGGGCATACCCTGCGTTTTAATCAAAGAAGACTATGACAGCAAGAATTAGCTGTACTAGTCCCTTTATCTAATGCTGCGTAGCTGAATACTTGGAAAAGCTCTGTATCTGTCTTTGATCAAACAATGCACTAAACATTGCTTTATAGAGGATTGTCATAGCATCTATAATGTGTTTTAGGTAGCACAATTAAAATAGTTCTGATTTTACTTGATGCTTTTAAAACCACCTCTATGTTGGAAACAAACATCAGTAACTAGGACCAGATAGAAGTGTAGCGCAAAAGCCCAAAGCAAATGTGTGTAGAGGAAAGATCGCAAAAGTTCCTTGTAATTATAGCAAAGATGAAAATTTGTAAATAGAACATCTGATAGTGTTAGAGTGAACTGTTTACATTTTATGTGGCTGTAGGAACGAAGACCAGATGGGTTGATTGCATCCCCTGATAATTTCTAAGCGAAGTTTTACTAAAATCCTCTTCAGACAAGCATTTTTATAAGGATTACCAATAAAGCCCCAAATACAGATTTTAGGTTTTCTTCCTCTGTACAAACAAAGCAGGTTTTGTTTCTGAAGCTGTTGGAAGTGTCAGAAGCAAAGACTTTGAATAACCCCAAAATTGATAACCAGAGCTGACCGACACTACTGGATCTCTTTTCCACAATCAGACTAGTCACGGGTCTGAACATGAGACTATAAAAGCAGCATTCCTCATTCATGGGACTTACTGCTTTTGGTTATTTAACCACTGTTATTAGAAGGCAGTGTTTCTGGTGGTTAAGAGAGCAGAGTCTGGAACTTGTGTACTTGGGTTCAAATCCTTCCTCTGGCATTTATTAACAGGGTTACCTTGGGGAGGGTTATTTAACCTTATTCAGTTCCCCCAACTATAAAAAGGAGATGCTAGGCTGGGTGCGGTGGCTCACTCCTGTAATCCTAGCACTTTGGGAGACTCAGGAGGGAAGATCGCTTGAGGTCAGAAGTTCAAGACCAGCCTGAGCAAGAGGGAGACCTCCAGCTCTACAAAAAATAGAAAAATTAGCTGGGTGTGGTGGTGTGCACCCATAGTCCCAGGTACTCAGGAGGCTGAAGCAGGTGGTTTGCTTAGGCCCAGGAGTTTGAGGTTGCAGTGAGCTGTGATTATGCCACTACACTCTAGACTGGGTGACAGAGTGAGACTCTGTCTCAAAAAAAAAAAAAGAGTGAGATGCTAATGTATATCGAGTGTTTAATATAGTGTGTGGCGACACACAGAAAACTTCATTCTGTTTAGATCACCTTATTAGAATTGTTTAGATACTAAGACCCTGAGATGATTTAAGGATACCTTTTTTGGATTCAGATGATATATGAAAAATAGTTACAGAAAATAAATCTTTCTTGCAATAGAACGTGAATCCACCATTACCTTGTGGTTCTGATAACAGTTTAATATACCAGGTTACTCATATTAATAACTCTTCCTTTTCTGACTAGCATATCTGACTAGTTCTCTCTTTGTGTCTTTCTCTTTATACACACACACACACACACACACACTTTTTGAGTACGACAGCTCAGAGGACTTTTAGAGATATATGTGCTCAAGGCTTCAAGTTCCTTCTGTGTACAAGTTTGAATTAATTTCTCTCATTTCCACCTCCTTTTTTTTGTAATGCTATACCTTACTACTTCCTAAGTGAAAGGGGAAAGGAATTAATTAAAATCAAGGAAATCAAAGGAGTCAGAAATGAAAAACTGGGTTTTTCTTAAGCATTCACATTGTACCAAGTTATTTTCTGTGGCTGTGTCTTTAAGTTTGTTATTTTTTTTCCCCCCTCTGCTTCTAGAGCTACCAAAAGCACATTGATCACTTTTTACAGCTCTGCCATGATAGGTGCAGTAGTTGCTTTTTTATTGAACCAAGATTGCAGCATTATAAAACACACTCATTCAGCAGAGTAATGAAGGCCATTTTTAATTGTACTTGGGAAGCAGGGTACTATTATTAAATTATACCTGTGTCTATATTGGAAGGAAGAGAGGGGAAACCAGATTGTGTTCTCTTTGGGATTTGAGGTTTCCCAGAGCTGAAGTGAATTCAGGGCTGCGTGACAAAATTTGGAAGCCTTTTGGGAGTGTGAGTCACAATTTCCTCAGTCCTGTGATTAACCTCATATACCCACAACTATTGCAAATCAAACAACCAAGGAGTTAGTAATAACTAAGGTTATTCACTGGTAGGTGACTCTCTCTCTGCATGCATACACAAATAGGACAGAGTGGTGCACAAAGCTTTTTCGTTAAAAATTTGTGTCTATGCACTATATTAGTTTGCTAAAACTGCCATAACAAAATCCATAAACTCGGTGGCTTACACAACACAAACCTCACAATCTGGAGAATAGAAGTCCAAGATCAAAGTGTTGGCAGGATTGCTTCCTTTTGCAGGCTGGTAGGATCCATTGTCCTCACCTAGCTTCTGGTGGTGTTTTGCCAGTTTTTGGTGTTTCTTGGTTTGTGGAGGATCTTCCCATGTTTTTCTCCATATGTGTTTGTGTACCCAAATTTCCCCTTTCTTATAAGAACACCGGTCATATTGGCCCAGTGGCCTACCCTCTTCCAGTATGATCTCATCCTAACTTAACCAATTACATCTGCAACGACCCTATTTCCAAATAAGATCATATTTGGAAGCACTTGGGGTTGTGTCTTCAACATATGAGTTTTGGGGGCACAGAATTTGACTAATGACATACACGTATAGATTTGTCTTTATTGGTGTATGTATATATCACACTGTTCTGCTGTAGGTTGTTGAGAATTTTTCAGAAGTGTGGAAATTCATTGTAAGAAAAAAAATGCTTGTGCAATGAATAGCGCTAATCTCCTCCTTGACATTTCAGGGAAGCATTGTGGAAAGTGAAATTGCTCTGAGCCAATGCATGGAAAATTCTGTGTGAGAGCTCATTCTTTTTGTTGCATTTTTCCAAAGACTCTTTTGGCAGCACCGGGCTCAGTCCAGATGCCTTCCACGTCAGGTGGTTTAAGCATGTGTGTACATGATCATGTGCAGGGTTGGGGGAAACCAATTACGCCTGGAAACAGTTGCTTAGCTGGCAATTAGGTTCCTCGCAGTCTCAAATTATGTTGCTTTAAATTAAGATTGTGCAGATTTGAGTTGCTTTGATAATTTGCAAAAGCCATTTTGAGGTTATAACTAAAAACGTAATCTTCCAATTAGGAGGTTTTCTATCTGATACCTGTTTTTTCATTAGACTGTGGGACCATTTTAAATATTTATCATCTGCTTTCTAAACCAATGGCAAGAGCGTTTGCATGCCAGCCAGGTGAGGCGAGATACAGTGGCAGAATCATGAGTCTTTGTCTGACTTTGACTTTAGCTTTTTTGAAGATCCAATTTTGGCTTTGTTACTGTTTACTTTTGCAACTCAGGTAAAAACATGCATCAAATTTCTCTTCCGTTTCTTATAAATCTGAGGTTTTGCAAAAATCAAAACCTCTCAAAAGTGAGATCTGTTGTTTAAATATGAAGTAGTGTTCTATTATTAACCCAGGCCAGCTGAGACAAGCTTTTTAATTAGCCTACAAAAGGCAGGAGAATGAGGTAGGTTTTACTTAGTAATGTCTTGGAGGTTTAAAATTCTTCGCACAGTGATCAGATTTGGATTCAAGCAGACAAATGGATAGTATAATAGTATTTTTAGTTCAAGATGATGGGCATCTTAATCTTTATAAATGATTGTACCAGTCCACCTGAGGGCACAAGATGCGAAATGTTATATATTCCCTCTTTCAATTGAAATGCACTGGAAATTTCATAAATGTACTGTGCATACAGAGAAGTTCTGAAGTCACAAGGATTCAACGTGATGATTTTTTCACAAAGGGAACACATCTGTGTAACCAGATCAAGAAACCGAATGTCACCAGAACCCCAGAAGGCTGCTTGTGTCTCTTTCAGTCACCAGCTCAGAATTTTGCGATGGCATGGAAAACTTGGCTTGTTTTCTGCCAAAAGTAAATACTGAAGATTTTGAGAACACATGTGCTTTTTTAGTTGTATGTTAGATTTTACTCGGAGCACTTTCATGCTTCTTGTTCACTCTGCTGGAGGTTGAGTTTAGCTCCTTAGAGTTGAGCCTTACGGTTGGCATGACACAGAGCAGAAGATGGCCTTGCTCGCAGCAGGAACAAAATCCTCTGGGGACTGCCTGCCTCCCCTTCTTCCTACTGGACTGAATTCCTTCTAGTTCCTTGAAACCAAGGTGGTCTTCTCTTCTGCCTCCAGGTCTTGCTTCTGTTGAGTACCCATGTCAGGATCCCCTCGTCTGTGACTCACTCCTTCTGCATAAATATCCTAGAGCTGCCATAACAAAGTGCCACCAACTGGGTAGCTTCAAACAACAGAAATTAATCCTCTTACAGATCTGAAGTCTAAAAGTCCAGAATCAAGGTGTTGGCAGGGTAATGGGTAAAAGGGCAGGGTAAAAGGGTAATGGTGCCTAAACTTGGCAGGGCAGGGCTCACTCTGAAACGTCTCGGTTTCCTTCCTTGCCCCTTGCAGCTTCTGGTAGCCACAGGCATTCCTTGGTTTGAGGAGGCGTACCTCCGATATCCACCCCACCTTCATGGGTCGTCTTCTGTCTATGTCTGTATGTCTGCCTGTTTTCACATGGTGTTCTCTTCATGTCTCTCTCTTCTTCTAACAAGGACGCCAGTCATACTGGATTAAGGCCCTCCCATACTCCATGGTGGAGTTAACAGCTACAACAACCCTATTTCCAAATAAGGTCACATGCTGAGCTACTGGGGGGTAGGACTTCAGCATCTTTTATGGGGAGACATAGTCAACTCATAACATCTGTGTTCCCCCTTCTTGGTTTAGATGTCATCTTTTCTGGGAACTCTTCTGTGATGTTCCTTCCCCCAACATCTGGTTTTGATGTCCCTCTTGACACTGGAACTCCCTTCATTGTCATACTTCTTAGCATCTCTTGTAATTGTTTCTTTGTTTTTATTCCCTGCTGGACTCTGAGCAGTTTGATATCAGTAATAATTTAGAGTACTTTAGAAAATTTGTTTTCAAATTATTGGAGCCCTGCATTATAGAAATGTGGAAACATTTGGGCATTTTGATGTAACTTGAAATATCGATAACTGGGTCATCATTCCCATATTCCTGTTGGTGAAAGGAAGATCTTGGGTTAAACAGTACTCCTTCTCTCCAGTTTCTGTGATCATGGACGAACACGGTTGCTAAATCCGTGGCGTGAGAGCATATGAATTGCCGAGCAGATGTGGCGTCAGCGCTTGCAAGGATTGTAAGCAGCTTACTGATCCAGCAGTTCACAGACTGTTTACTGGCTGTGGCAACATTACTTCTGGTTGCCTGTCTTAATTCATTTTAGATTAATCTGTCTTGTAGTTCGAAGGAAAATGAATTGAGTCAGTAACTTCAAGAGTTATGTAAAATCTGTACAGTGCTAAATAATTGAATGGGGTTTTATGTACGGCCTTGAAATTGGAATGTCAATTTGACACAAATGCTCCAAAACAGAGTGTTAGATGAGCTGATCTGTTTCTCACATAAAAGCTTTGAAACTTCCATTCCTGTATCACTCTAGGATTTGCTATTCCCCTCCCTCGCAGAATATTAATGTTAACTTTGGGAAACGTGAGTCTGCCAGTGTAACTCTTTGGCTCGGGGTTGAGGTTTTAGGGTCATGGTGCCTAAACTTCAGTGGATTTAAGAACTACCCAATCCCATTCTAGCAGCTGTAGCTAAAGAAACAAAAACAAAAAAACAGCAAGGAGTTTGTTAAGAAGGATGCTTTTTCTGAGCTCCACCCCTGAAACTCTGGCTTAGTAGTTCTGCAGTTGGGCTCAGGGAAGTCCTTTGCAAGCACAGGTGGTTCTAATGCTGACATCCTCAGACCGCATTTTAAAGAAATATCAGTTTAGGGGATGCAAGGATGTGGGGAGGAGAGGATAGGAACTCTTGAGAGGAAATTCAAGACTATTTCCCGTAAAATACATTTATCACAAAAAGTGACATTTTTCGGAGGAGAAAGGGGACATTTTTGTCAATCAAAAGGAGATAAATTCTTGAGATTTCCCCAGAGCTTGGTTGGAGTAAGGCTCAAGTATCCTTGTTCTCATCAGAAACTATATTTGAATATATTACCAATACCTTTAACCCTATTTTACAGGTGGGAAATATTTGAGGCTCAACAGAGCAAAGAGAACTAACATTTGTTGAGCACTTAATAAATAAAGCAGCAGCAATATTACTAATTATTATTGCCATCATCATCTTTATTTGATTTAACCTATATAGCAGCCCCGTAAGGTGTTACTATTGCCATTTGCAGATATGTAAAGTGAGATTCACGCAGTTCAAGTAACTTGCTGGGTTACACATTAAGTTTGTGGTCAAGCTAGGATTCAAACACAGGCCTGTTTAACTTGAAAATCCATGGGTTTTTTTCCCTCTACATCAGGTAGATTTAAGATCTTTACATAACTACAGTTGCCAGATAAAATATAAGATGCCTAGTTAAATCTGAATTTTGGATAAACAATGAATAGTATAAGCAGATTCCATGAAATATTTGAACATGCACTAAAAAATTAGTGGACCTTACGTATACTAAAACGTTCATCGTTTATCTGATATTCAAGTTTAAAATAAAGGCATCTTACACTTTCGTTTGCTAAACCTAGCAACCCTATACAAGGGTAGTCGGTTTTTAGATTGTAGGATCATACCCTGGTGACTTCTGACTCCAAGTCCATCCATCCTTGCTGAGTGCCACATGTGCTCTTTCCTACTGTCAGGTCCCCACCGTCCTTGGGGGCTAGAGCGAATGGCTTGTCTACTCTAGCCCTCTGTCCTTAGACAGGTACAACACAGCTCAGGTAAGAATAGGGTCTGTCTCAAATCAGTGAACACACAGAAGTAGCTCGTGCCTTCTTCACCACAGCATGGATATTTTCATTTGTGTAATGTTAGAGACAAGAGGCAGAGCCAGTTAGTTACCTTCCTAGCTGGAAAGTATCACACCACCACTCTGCTACAACAAATGTTGGGAAAGGCTTTTATTCTGGGTATGATTAGAATCAGAGCAATAAGGGTGAATTAGAACAACAACAACAAAACCTCCTGGAGTAAACTGGTTTTGTGAGACAAATAACAGTTATTTTTGGGGTAATGCTAGATTGCGTGTCCATTATGAGCCAGGCAACTTACATACATCATCCTTGCAGGCTGCCATGTGGCGTAGTTATTATCACCCCATTTTACAGATGCGGAAGCTGATAGAGAAGTGATGTCCCTAGCCCCAGGTCAAACAGCAGTGACTGCAGAACTGGAATTTCCGCCAGGTATTTCCACCCCAGAGCCCTGTTCTCATTGCCCTGTGCTGCCAACAGTGCTGTAAGCTTCTGTCTGGGCACGGTCCCTCCTCTGCAGACTGCCTCGTCAGGTGGCTTGTGGAACTCTGCTCTCTGGCTTCAGGAGGCAGACATTGCTGAGGAATTTGTGAGCTCCGTCGCGGTGCCAGTGCGGGAAGCGGGACTATACTGCGGGCACAGGGAGTGTGCTCCATCCAGTGTTAGGAATAGCAGCTTCCCAGGGACAGGGTCAACCCAGAAGCAGCTTTTGACACCTGTGGCAAACTAGGAAGCCACAGTGACTTGTTTAGAAATTAGACCTTGGCCCAGGGGAAGAAACACTGTCATATGTCTTCTTGTGTGGGCGGCAGAGGCTCTCAGCAAGCCTTCTTCACCCTTGTTGATTGCAAAATCGCTTTGCACTTAAAACTGGCATCTGGCCTGTGCATTGGTGAAGATTCCCTACTTTTGGTGAGAGCTTTTGAAGGCCTGCATCTATTAGTTTTCCTTTATTAGTAAATGATAATGAAGCACTTTAAAGAAAGGAAACACGTCCGTGGTGGTAGTTCTTGCTGTGTGAAGAAAAGGAAGCCCTGGATCTGAGAGCAGGTGTTCGGCCAACCAGTCCCTGGGGCTCCTGTCCTTCCCACCAGGGGTTGGCTACTTCCCGTGTTCTCTCGCCCTCTCTAAGGGAGTCTCACGGCGACAAATGTCCTCCCTTATAGAACCATTTATAAAAACAGACTGTTCCCATTTCTAAGTGACTAAAGGGGTTCTTTGAAACAGTGAGATCAAAGATGCTGTTCAGAATTTGTCTTCAACTGAATATTAACTCTGTGTCTTGGAGGTGTGTCGGAGGGAGCCTGATCTTAGGGAATCCAAATGAAAGCCCTAGAGCCAGGAAAGGAGGGAGAGGTGGTCGGAGGTGACAAATGCAGGGAATTTTGAAGTCAGACAAACCAGAAATGATCACCTTCTACATATGTGACTTGGTGTAAGTTGTCTTAGCTTCCCTGAACATCAGTTTTCCTAATCTGAAATAGCATTAGTAATGCTGATCTCAGCAAGTCCTAGGAATTAAGTGAAATATTATATATAAAATGCCAGGCACAGTGACCCTGACCCTGTATTTACTCAATACTTTTTCCCCACCTATTCATATCCTAACATGGTAGTGGGAAATAGATTTTGATTATTAAAAATCTGATTTTTGACACATTTTAAAGTTAAAAAATAGCCATTGCTTAATTCCACCTATTCACTAATATTCATAATGAAAATATGTAGTGGGTGCCTATGGTCCAGGCACACTTCAGGCCACTGGGGGAATAGAGTATTAATGAGACAGGCGTGATTCCTGCCTCTCTGCAGTTTCCATTCTAGATGGGAAGATGGTTAATAGACAAATCAGCTGAGGGAGTGTACTTTTTTCCTGAGACAGGGTCTCACTCTGTTGCCCTGGCTAGAGTGCAGTGGCATCATCATAGCTCACTGCAACCTCTAACTCCTGGGCTCAAGGATCCTCCTGCCTCAGCCACCCAAGTAGCTAGGACTACAGGTGGCTGCCACCACACCCAGCTAATTTTTCTATTTTTTGTAGAGATGGAGGTCTCACTCTTGTTCAGGGGTCTTGAACTCTTAGCCTCAAGCAATCCTCCCGTCTTTGCCTCCCAAAGTGCTAGGATTTGAGCCAACCCCCAGCCAGGAGTGTACTTTCAATGTCAGATGTCATCCATCCCTAAGAACAGTCAGGCAGTGAAAAGGAACACAAGAGGATTTGGCTGTGGTAGCCAGAAAGGGGCTCTCTGAGGAGGTGTCATCTACACACAGATGTGTGTGTGTGTGTGTGTGTGTGTGTGTGTATGTATGTATATGTGTGTATATATGTATGTAATGTGTATGTGTGTGTATAAATACACATATGTGACCACATATGTGTGCATTTATGCCATAGCTAGTCAGATGAGTCTTTCCTGCATCGCAAACAAATTTTCTTATGTGCATCTTGATGGCTGTCCTTTTTCCTTACTGTCTTCTTTTTC
Source organism: Avahi laniger (assembly GCA_963575035.1). Classification (NCBI taxonomy): domain Eukaryota; kingdom Metazoa; phylum Chordata; class Mammalia; order Primates; family Indriidae; genus Avahi; species Avahi laniger. The sequence continues at coordinate 13,611 of CAUYSK010117510.1, forward strand.
TCCTGCTCCAGTTGTCCCCTTCGTGTCATGTTACCAAATGACACAGAGTTGAATTACCCCACAGAAAGCTCTCATTAATCTTGCCCTCCCATTGGTGTATTACTGTAAACCTTGGCACCCAGAGGGTCTGCCACGGAAGTAGCTTCCAGCAAAAGGAGAAGCTGAAGCCCGAGATGGGGTAGAGTGAGAAAGAGTGAGATGTGAGCTCAGAGAGGCTTAAACATTTCATGAGGTTCTGGGGAGCCTGCGATAACACGCTCGCGGCCGCTCTGTTGCTAGTGAGAATTGATGCCTTCGGCCCACGGTAATGGAAGCCTCCCAGCAAAGTGCTGTGCCGTGTAAACATGCTCCTGAAGGACCTGAATGCTAATGTCAGTAGGAACTACTCTAAAGCTTCTCCTTTTAAGTAGCTGAGATGGATTTTGGGCGGTGAATGTAGCATGTTCAAGTGAAATTTATGTTGGCTTTCTTTGTAAACAGCTGCTGTTGGAATTCTTCCCAGCTGGTGGTCAAAGTGCTCTTTTTTGCTTCTTCTGATGACATCTGGGGAGAGGTGAAGTGGTGTGGGGGGAGTAAGCCAAAAAATTCAAAAATATTCATATATCCTGCCAACTTTAAATCCTAATATCTGTCTTCCGACAGGCAAACAAAGATACTGGTGGACAAAGATTGTTCTAACTTTTCATTCGAGCTCATGGATTTGGTTTCTCTAGCTCTTAAATCTACCTGTAACTCTGGGCAACTTCCTAGAACTCAGTTCTCTCAACAGCATCCTACACCCTTGTTTCACACTAAATACGCTTTTGTTCCAAGTAAACGCGGACCCAGTATTGGTGAATGCAAATATTGCCCTTCCTTATGGAGCCTGGAAATATTGGCTGGTACCGGGTCATTCACTTGCCTTGACTCACTTTTTCTCCACATCCTTTTCTCAGTGTTCCCTCTGTGGACCAGGGCTACAAATCTCCTGTGGCCTCATTTTTCAGTCCTGAAAATGGGGACATCTGACCTGGCATAGTTTTTGTTGTTTCTTCCAGGACTGAGGTAATCTGGGAAATGTAGTTTGGCTGCCAAGAATTTGGCATTTCCTGGACACATTGATGGTTGATCAGAGCAACAGAGAAGAGTGTTAGAATCTGGGAGGTGTAGTGACTTTCCCAGAGCAGCTCAGGAGGCCCTTTCACCAGAAAAACTTGCAAACTTCTGAGGTCACTGTTGGCTGTGGCTTCTGGGGCACTTTCAGCCTCTGTCCCTGGTAAGCCAGTGACCACCTCATTTCACATTTTGGTTTCCCCAAATCTCCTGGGGTCTCTACATTAATACTGGCTTCCCCATTTCCTTTTAAATCCCTTGGTGGTTCTACTACTTGGAATTTATTGTACAGATATACTTACATATGTAAGAGATGACTTACGTCTTTAATAACAATCACAAGTAACCCTTCTTGAGCACTTACCTGTTTTCAGGAACTAAAGATTTTATATATTTTTCAGTGCATTTCATTCTTAAAAGAACTGGGTGAGGGTAAGACTTAGTAGTATCTTCTTCAGATAAGGCAACTTAAGCAGAAAGAAAGTAAAACTTAGCCAGCGGTGCATTTTTTTTTATAATTATAGCTTTTGTTTTTAATAAGATTGAAAACAACCTAGTCAATGTGTATCTAATTAAACACATAATGCTTTATTATCAATACCATGGGATGCTTTGCAGCTGCAGAAAAATGGTATTGAATATCTTCACATGTTAATAGGAAAGATCTCCACGATCTATTAAGTGAAAACAGGTGAGTCTGTATATAGAGTATAAAATGCTACAGTTGTGTAAGGGGTTGGAGGGAAAATGGTTTTGTTTTATAATTTCCAGAACATTACCCAAGAGACTAATGATAATGATTATCTATGGTTGGGGTTGAGGAGGGCCAGTTCTGATGGAAGAGAGAGGTGCAGGTAGAAGGGAGATTTTTTTTCACTATACTTTGATACCTGTTTTGAACCATGTGAATTACTGTCTATTCATGACTACTAAAATAAATTTAAAATAATAATAATAAAAATCTCTACAGCACTATTATGGACAAAACACAAATGAACGAGTTCTTTCTATCATTTAAACAACAAGAAAAATGACAATCACCACAAATATTTACTGACTCAGGCACTTTTCATATATGATTTAATTCTAACAGTCCTTGCATGATAGATATTAAGACTGTTTCACAGGTGGGAAACTGAGGCTCAGGAGAAACAGTTGGTGAGGGAAGGTGACACCTTTGAAACAAGGACTGGCTGATTCTAAAGCCCACAGCTGTTTTCTCATCTTATCTCTCTGGGCCTTTTGCATTTAGTAGAAAAGGAACTTGAGTAAATGAAATTCAGCTATTTGATTGAATTATAAAAATATGTTTTTACCAGGTTAATTTGAGGGCTCAATAGTGAGTGAGGTATACGTTAAATTGTAACTCTTAAAATAAGAGACTCAGTCTTGCTCTCTTGACACTGGGTTTGTCTAAAATGATTGCCTCTATATTTTATTATTTATGCCTTTGAAACCTTATTTTTAAAAATAAGACTGGAGAATCCTTTGACAAGGATTTTTCTGCTCTAGATTGCTTTGTTAAGATTTAGAATCCTGGGAAAAATGGTGTCCTAACCTGGGGTATATATGGGCTTTGAGGAGTTTGTGAAGCTCCATAAAACTGCTGGTAAATTTCTGCGTATATTGATTGGTGTGGGGCATGTTCCTTAGATGGGGCCCTCTAGTTTTCACCAGGTTATCAAAGCTATTCGGCCTCACCTGAAGTAGCTCAAGACTGTTGTAACTGTTCATTGTTATATTCAGAAGGATGCAAAAGGTATTATGTAACCTGTCTTCTATGACCATCTAACACTTTTAAAAAATTGAATTAATTGCCAGCTCTAACAACTGGGAGATTTCACATGAAAATCTTGGTTCAGTGCTTAGGTAGAAAAGTTGGAAAATTTGTCAGCCCTAAGCTTGTATTTCTACATGGCAACAGTCTTCTGGAGCTAAGGAGGGGGTACCCCTTTCATGGGGACTGTGTGCTCTTGTTTGTCTCAGATCTCTCTCAACCTAAGTTACAGCCTGTTGTCATCTAAATGGCATTGGCATGGCTGGAGGAAAAGTGGGTTCTAGTCTCTTTTTTCCTAAAGCAACTCAAAACTATGTGCATAATCTTTCACAGATGATGAAAAGACTAAAAGCTTAGATGACATCAGCCTAAGTTGTTCATTGAAGTGGGTTAGGATAACCTGAAACTTGAACTCAGAACATCTGACTTTATTCTAATATTCTCTCCACTGAATCAAGGTTATCTCCTATTATTATTATTCTTTATTTACACTCAAGATATTACTAGAGGTAGGTAAAATGCAGATGAGCAAGCTGAAACTGGGTTCAGCTCTGAAAAAAGGAAGATGATTGACTAACAGGACAGGGCTCTTATGGAGTCCCAGGATTTTTGACTCTGAACACTATACCCATTTAGTTGTACCCGGAAACTTCAAAGAGCTGTATACTTTCTGACAGTCTTTGTAGCTGAGATGTTAATGTTTCTAACACATTTCATTCCAAACAGAAGCAGGAAAGGTGGAGGGACCCCCGTTGTTGATGTTGTCCCAGAACTGGAGGAGAGTTCATGGGGTCAGTCAGACAACAACCTGTAGAAGACCACTCCTTGCAAAGCACTAACTGGTCTGGGAGCGTGGGCTGCCAAGTGGGAGAGATGTTAAGAGGAATTACAAATTGCTTTCCAGGGCCCTATAAACTTTGATGGGGAAACAAGCTGAATACACCTGAAAGGATTTAACACCTTTTAGGCTATGCCTCAATAAATTCATGTTAACATTATTTTAACTGTGTTCTTACCTATAGAGTAGAAGGATGTTCTGTATTAGCAAGGGATGACTGTTTGATGTAGACCTGTTGTAAGCCACCGCATAGTGGTGTTTGGAGCATATTAATTAGTGCTGTGTATTGGTGACCAAATTTGTAAGCTGAAGATTCTCTAACATGCATGAAGGAATGTAGGGTGTGCTATTTTCCAAGATGGTTGGTCCTTTCCCTGCTGAAGAGTTTTCAGTAACCCTACAATCTTCACTTACATGGGGTGTAAAGAAAAAGCGCAGAGAGGGCCCATTAGCCCAAAAGACAATTTGTATAACGGCAAGGATCCTGGAGCCAGCCTGCCAGGTTTAAATGCTGGCTCTATCACCTACCAGTTTGTGTGACCTTAGATCATTAATTTACTTGACTGTTTCTTGCCTCAGTTTTCTCTTCTGTAAAATGGAGAGAATGAAAAATTCATATCCCATAGAGTCGCTGTGAAGGTCAATGAAATGTGAAAAATACTTAGGGCAGAGCCTGGTACATACTGCGTAGTGTAATAGTGTATAGGTGTTTGCTGCTGCTGCCGCTTCTGCTGTTTGTTTTAATCATTGTTGAGATGCCTATTCCTGAACTGGTCTGCTGTGGCAAGTAGAGGTTAGTACCAGCTAAGAAACTGATAGGAACCCAGTCATAGAAGCTGTAAATGGGGACCCTTTGGGGTTCTCTTTTCTGAGCTCCGAAGCGAAAGGTTTAGACCAATTCCAATAGTCTGTCTAGCTGCCAAGTCTGGGATACCTTTCAATCATGAGAAGTGTCATTAAGCACTGGATGATCTGCAAGGCTGGGCCTGTCAGTTGCATACCAGCCCCCCGCTGTCAAAGTCAAGTAGTAAGCTTTGGACCTTGAGTCCTGACTGCCACCCCCCAGCTCTGTCATCTCATGTAAATCACTTTTGTCTCAGGGCCTCCCCTCTACCACCTCACCCTGCCCATGTAAAAGTGGGATAATAATGTCATCTTGCAGTAAAGGTGTGGGGAACAAGGAGACTGTGTTTGGTAAATGCCCTGCAGAGTGCAGTGGCCAAATAGGTGCTTGGTAAGTGGTTGCAGCTCTTAGTGTTATTGTCAATGAAAAATTCTGGCTTCAGCTCCTGCAAATCGAAATACTTCACCCTAACTCCTTAGAGGATATTGTTGCCTAAAATCTTCAGGATATCTGAAGACCAGTAATGCAGATGTGTGTTATTAATACTTGGAGAATGTGAGCTAACTAATTGCATCCAGGCAGGGGGTGACTTGCTTGAGATTAAATCAGAAGGAATTTCCTGGGTTTGTGAAGTAAGAGAAGTTCAAGGTGCTTTTTAGAATACTGAGGAAGCTAAACACCAGATACCGGGACCAAGAATAAATGATTCAAGTGGTGGCAAAGGTGATAGATTGACCGGTGAGACTGAGCTCAGTTGGATATTTGCACTGTGCTCCCTGTTCAGTTTCCTCCCTTTAGTGGCTGAGAGGTTTGGAGTGTCAGTCCTTCCTCCCCAGCCAAAACGTTAACATTTTTTCTATATTTTGCCCACCTTCTCTTTTCTTGCCTGCATTTGCCCATTCATTCAATAAGTATTATATTTAGGCCATAGTTTTTAAGGAGCTAAATGTGCCAGGTCCTGGAGATGCAACAGTAAAACACACATATGCACACACGTATGCACATAAATGATTTGCACGCATACATATACACATGCACATGGCTACACATACACACATGCACACGTAAACATGGCCATGCACAAGTGCACATGAGTCCCTCCCTTTGCACAGTTTCCTCCTAGTTGAGGAAGACAAAAAATTTAAAAGAAAATAAGTAAAATATGCAGTTTGTTCTCCATGGGATTGCTGTAGGTTTCCCCACTTTTTTTTTTTTTTTTTCCTTGCCTCTGCTGTTTGGGAGGTTGTGCGTTCAGCTGTTTCTGTTATTTGAGGGACTTCTAGCCTAATTGCTTAAACTTCACAAAACCTCTCCAAACTGTTTCTTAAAGGGGCCCTAGTTATTGAATATTGTAAGGTTTCAGGGAACAATTTTATTAAAAATTTTGTAAACAGCCGGGCGCGGTGGCTCACGCCTGTAATCCTAGCACTCTGGGAGGCCGAGGTGGGCGGATCGTTCTGAGCTCAGGAGTTCGAGACCAGCCTGAGCAAGAGCGAGACCCCATCTCTACCAAAAAATAGAAAGAAATT
>CAUYSK010117512.1:0-30511 GCA_963575035.1 Avahi laniger
ATGCCTAATAAGCTTCATCAGGAACAACAAAGAAGCTACAACTAATGTCATGGAAATTCAAGATATAATTTATGAATATTATAAAAACTTTTATTCACACAAACTGCAAAATGTGGAAGAAATGGACAAATTTTTAGAAACACACAGCTCCCTAGGCTCAACCAGGAAGAAATAGAATTTCTGAACAGACCAATATCAAAGACTGAAATTGAAACAACAATAAAAATCATTCCGAAAAAGAAAAGTCCTGGACCAGACAGTTTCACACCCAAATTTTACTACACCTACTAGGAAGAACTGCTGCTTCTGCTACAAAAATTATTCCACAGCATCAAGACGGATGAATTCCTCCCCAACACATTTAATGAAGCCAACATAAACCTGAAACCAAAAACAGGATAGGACGCAACAAAAAGGAAAACTACAGACCAGTATGTATTATGAATATAGATGCAAAAATTTTCAACAAAATACTAGCTAACCAAATCCAGGTGCTTATTAAAAAAATAATCCATCATGACCAAGTGGGCTTCATTCCAGAGACTCAGGGATGGTTCAACATATGCAAATCTATAAACATAATTCACCACATTAACAGAAGCAAAAACAAAACCCATATGATTCTCTCAATAGATGCAGAAAAAGCATTTGACAAAATTCAATACCCTTTTATTATAAGAATGCTTAACAAAGTAGGCATAAATGGTGCTTACCTAAAAATGATACAAGCCATTTATGACAAACCCACAGCCAACATCATACTGAATGGGGAAAAATTGAAAGCATTCCCACTTAGAACTGGAAGCCGACAAGGTTGATCACTATCTCCACTTTTATTCAACATAGTTCTGGAAGTCCTGGCCACAGCAATAAGGAAAGAGAGTGGGATTAATGGCATAACATGGTAACAGAAGAGATCAAACTCTCACTATTTGCTGATGACATGATATTATATCTAGAAAACTCCATGGATTCAACCAAGAGGCTCCTGGAATTGATAAATTAATTCAGTAAAGTCTCAGGATATAAAATCAATACACACAAATCAGAGGCTTCCATATACACCAACAGCAGTCATACAGAGAACCTAATGAAAGACTCAATTCCCTTCACAACAGCAACAAAGAAAATAAAATATCTAGGAATGTATTTAACTAAGGAGGTAAAAGACCTCTACAGGGAGAACTATGAAATATTGAGGAAGGAAATATCAGAGGACGTAAACAGGTGGAAAACCATACCATGCTCGTGGGTCAGCAAAATCAACATCCTTAAGATGTCTATACTACCCAAATTGATCTACAGATTCAAAGCAATCCCTATTAAAATACCAGCATCATTCTTCGATGATGTAGAAAAATTAATTCTACGCTTTGTATGGAACCAGAGAAGACCCCACATAGCAAAAACAATTCTAGGCAATAAAAACAAAATGGGAGGTATCAACTTACTAGACTTCAAACTTTATTATAAGGCTGTAGTAATCAAAACAGCTTGGTATTGGCACAAAAATAGAGCCATTGTCCAGTGGAACAGAACTGAGAACCCAGATATAAAACCCTCCTCATATAGCCACCTAATCTTTGACAAAGCAGACAAAAACATACACTGGGGAAAAGAATTCTTATTCAATAAATGGTGCTGGGAAAATTGGATAGAGACATGTAGAAGACTGAAGCAGGATCCACATCTTTCACCTCTAACAAAAATCAATTCACGCTGGGTAACAGATTTAAACCTAAGGAGTGAAACTATTAGAATTCTAGAGGAAGCTGTTGGAAATACTCTTCTAGACATTGGCCTAAACAACAAATTTATGAAGAAGACCCCAAAGGCAATCACAGCAACAACCAAAATAAATAAAATGGGACTGATCAAATTAAAAAGCTTCTGCACAGCCAAAGAAACTGTCACAAGAGCACACAGACCACCTACAGAATGGGAGAAAATTTTTGCATGCTACAAATCCAATAAAGGGCTGATAACTAGAATTTACTTAGAACTCAGGAAAATCAACAAGAAAAAATCAAACAACCCTATCAAAAAGTGGGCAAAGGACATGGAAAGAAACTTTTCAAAAAAAGACAGAATAATGGCCCAAAAACATATGAAAAAAATGCTCAACATCTTTAATCATCACAGAAATGCAAACTAAAACCACAATGAAATATCACTTATATCCAGTGAGACTGGCCTTTATCAAAAAGTACCAAAACAATAAATGTGGCATGGATGCGGAGAGATAAGAACACTCATACACTGCTGGTGGGACTGCAAACTAGTGCAACCTCTGTGGAAAGCAATATGGAGATACCTTAAAGAGATACAAGTAGAAGTACCATTCGATACAGCAATCCCATTACTGGGCATCTACCCCAAAGAACAAAAGACACTCTTGAAAAAGACACCTGCATCTGAATGTTTATAGCAGCACAATTCACAATTGCAAAGATGTGGAAACAACCGCAGTGTCCATCAATACATGAGTGGATTAATAAAATGCGGTATATGTATACCATGGAGTACTATTCAGCTTTAATATACAATGGTGATATAGCACCTCTTGTATACTTCTGGATAGAGCTGGAACACATTCTACTATGTGAAGTATTCCAAGAATGGAAAAACAAGCACATGTACTCACCATCAAACTGGTATTAACTGATCAACACATAAGTGTACATATAAGAATAACATCCATTGGATGTCGGGCAGGGGGGAGGGAGGAGGGGGGAGGGTGGAGTGGGGAGGAGGGAGGAGGGGACTGGTATATGCATACACAAAGAGTGCAATGCGCACCATCCGAGAGATGGACATGCTTGAAACTCGGACTCGAGGGCAGGGGAGGCAAGGACAACATACGTAACCTAAACATCTGTACCCCATAATATGCTGAAATAAAAAAAAGAAGAAAAATAAAGAAATAATTTCTTTTTGATGCAGCGTTTGGCAGTACCTACTTGGAAAAATATCTCCCTTTGACATGCATTTGTTTTATTATAGAGTACTAGAAGGGGGTCCTAACAAACTCAGCTGGAAAAGGACTAGAAAAAGGGAAAGTAACGTGATGGAATGTTTGCAAAGACATTCTCATGTATTAAGGCTTATGGAATGTGAATCTAGGAAGAAGAAAGCTATGAGAGACATAAAATTTTAGAAAAAAGAAGTATGTGTCAAATGTATTCAGGGCCTTGAAATAGGAGCATAGCATATTTTGAATCTTGAAAGAAGTATCTTAGACTGATTGGATATATCCATTTAAACAACATGTAATAATCATATAATGATACGATATTAATCATATGATAATCTATTAAATTGTAGATGTTTCAGAAAAACAATGATGTTGTGAAAGCTGTTGTTCATATCAAACGCATATTATCTGGGCTGTTTATGAAGCTTATATCTTTGAAATTGGATATTGAATATTATGTTTGTCTAAGATGATTATTTATATAGATCACTTAACTAATTTGAATAAATCACTTGATTATTAACTATGTTGAGGCAAAGATGCACCATTTTCTCTCACAACTATGATGGTCTCTTTTATTGCCCAACCTCTCAGCTTGTATATTACATTTCTGTTATCGGCCACAAAGTTGTCTGTGTTTAGCGGTTAAATATAAGAGCCATGATGTGGAAACAGCCCAAGTGTCCATCAATACATGAGTGGAGAAGTTTTTAATTTTGATGAAGTCTATTTTGTCTATTTTTTCCTTTGGTTCTTGTACTTTTGATGTCATTTTGTGCTTGCCTAATTCAAGGTCATACATATTTACATCTGTGTTGCCTTCGAAGAGTTTTATAGTTTTAGCCCTTACATTTGGGTTTCTGATCCATTTTGAGTTAATTTTTGTATATGGTGTGAGGTGGGGGTCCAAGTTCATTCCTATGCATATGGATATCCAGTTTTCCCGGTACCATTTGTTGAAGAGACTGTTCTTTCCTCGTTGAATGTTCTTGGAACTCTTGTCAAAAATCAATTGACCGTATGTGTGAAGGTTTACATCTGGGCTTTCAGTGCTGTTCCATTGATACATAGTTCTAGCTTTATGCCAGGCCACATAGTCTCAATTACTGTAACTTTGTAGTAGGTTGTGAAACTGAGAAGTGTGAGTCCTTTAACTTTGCCCTTCTTTTTCAAGATTATTTTAGCTATTTGCAGTCCTTTGAATTTCCATATGAATTTTAGAATCAGCTTGTCAACTTCTGCAAAAAAGGAAGTTGGAATTTTGATGGGAATTACATGAAATCTATAGATCAGTTGAGGAGTATTGCCATCGTAACAATTTATGAACATGGGATGTCTTTCCACTTATTTAGATCTTTAATTTCTCTCAACAATGTTTTATAGTTTTCAGAATACGCCTTATACTTCTTTGGTTAAATTTATTCCTAAATATTTTATTCGTTTTGATGCTATGGTAAATGGAATTGTGTTCTTAATTTCATTTTCAGATTGTTCATTGCTAGTGTAACACATAGTATTTTAGCAGGGAAAGTGGATAGGAAGGAAACAGTTACAGTAGTTAAGTTAGACTTTAGCAAGGCAGTGAGTGCATGGGCTGTGCCTTTGAGAAAGTTACTGATCTTGTGGGCCCTTTTGTTTCCTTATCAATAAGACAGTAATAACCATCTTTGTCATAATAGCTTCATAGGGCTAGCATGAAGTGTAAATGAAATAATAAAACCAAAGTGCTTGGCACTTAGATGATTAACTAATCCTAGTGTCCTTCCTCCTCTTCTCTTCCTTAAAACAGTAGCTCCTTTATTAACTGTAGACTAAGCCCCATATTAGAACCTCTGTACCAGGAACAAAGAAATCCAGTTCCTAACTCTAGCCCCCGTCTCTGCTGAAAATTGTACCTAATGTCCAGAGAACCCCAGTGCCTGTAACTGAATCCCAGCCATCTGTTGCAAGGTGCCCGATCTCCTGGTGTCAGACATCTAACTACTTGTACCTCTGCTCATTGACGAAGACTTGGAACACTGATGTTGCATTGTGCCCACCTGCTGGACCTCTCTCTTTTCCTCCTGTGCCTACTTGTGGGGCCCTCTGCAACTTCCCTGACACCAACTGCCCACTAAACTGCACACTCCGCTATCACCTGCCACTCGGACATCTTTATATCTCTTGGTCCCACTCCTCCGGCTCTGTCAGGTATTTAGGGTCCAGTCATCTCAGGAATGATGGAGTCCTGGTTATGACATGTTCTGGAGGTTACTTTTCAGTCTTTTGTGCCACTAGGGACTGGTGCCCATCACCCTTTTAATTAAGACTTCAGAAGAGTTCCACTCCTTTTAAGATGGTGACAGAAAACTTAGAAAAACCAAGTCTTTGTTCCATATTTGATAGAAAGAATGCCCAGACTGGGCATGGTTATGTCAGATTTGCAGAGCAAACTGACCAGGAACCCCTGCTCAGATCTGTTAAGTAAGACACAAATGGAAAAGTAGATGCTAAATAATTACAAAAGCATAGGTGATTCAAGCAGAAAATAAAGAATTTAGAATCAAGAGGGAGGGCTTTCCCCTGAGAAAAACAGAAGTGTAGGTCCTTCTATTTGGAATTAAATAAGTATAGCCACATAATAACTTCCTCGTGTTTGAAAGGATGAAGGACATCTGCCAGTGGCTCCCCTTCTGAGCTCCCACAGCGTTTTGCACGGACCTCTCAGTGTCATGTCATGCTGTGTTGTGGTTACCTCTTTTTGATCTCTCTCAATCCAGACGTGGGGTTTCTGTAAAGTATGTCCGATTAATTTTGTTCTGTAAACATTAATTGACATCCACCCTGTGCATCAAGCCCAGTGTGGGATTTGGAGCGAGATGTGGATCCTGCCTAATCAGCATCCTGGGGTGACAGGAGATGCTAATTAACTGGTTTTGGAACAGAATTGATTAGATCCTTAGGATTTTATTTTGGCCCCTTCTCTGTGTTTCTGGAATACATTATTATGTCATTTTGAAAAGAGTGGTGGTGGAGACAGGCTCCTGAGGCCCTAAGGTTCAATGGCCATTTGAAAAGAAGCAAGGGAAACAGAAGGGGCCGAAGCGAGTTGAGTTCAGAGAGAACTGATGACTGTGTGGGACAAGGAGGCAGGATGTCAAGGACAGAGTCTGGAGGCTTCTCCAACCGCTTCTCTTGCTCTTTGTCTTTCTTCTTAAAGGGAAAGCTGTTTTTCTGGCAAGAGATAAACATCACCTCTCAGACATCTGCCATCTGATCCGCCATGACGTGCCCTACCTGTTCCAGAAGTATGTGAAGGAGTCGCACGGAAAGGACATCCGGGTGGTGGTGGTAGGGGGCCAGGTGATAGGCTCAATGCTTCGCTGCTCCACAGACGGACGGATGCAGAGCAACTGCTCTCTAGGTAAGGTATAAAGGTGCAGAGTCAGTCTGTTGGTCGTGGAAGGCCACCAGGATTTTTCATTGGGGTGTTTGGGCCTGTTTAGTAACGGTGCATTGATGCCTACTATCTTGTCAGACCCTCTGCTAGCCGCCAGGATCTCACAGATAAGAAGGAGAAATGAGCCATTCCTGTCGCAGCAAGCATTCCGGGGGGGGAACAGATGGTGTAAGTGCTGTGACAGGGTAGGGGCATCAGGACACGGAGGTTTCAACCCCATCTTGTAGGTGTCAGGACTTGTCAGGTTTTAAAAAGGGACCAGTGTTTGAGAAAAACTCCATCTGGGTAAAGGATGGATTGAAGGCATAAGATGGGAGGCAGGGAGATGAGTTTCGAGGCTATTGCAACAGCTCAGACAAGAAATAAGAAGAGTCTAAGCTAAAGCAATGGCAAGAGAAAAAGATCATATTTTCCTTTTACATTTATTATAATTGAAAGTTGTTTTCCTTTTATGTGTGATGCTATCAGAAAGCTGCAGTTTATGCTTTGGTCGAATGCATGAACCCATCCCGTTAACCTATTGATAAAGTTTGTTTTCTGTTATGGTGAATGGAAATATTCCAGGGGGGATGTAAGTTCTTGTCCCCCACACCAAAAGCTATTGTCAACCTCACTGAATGAATGTGTGTATTGGTAATATGAAAAAAACACCTATAGTTATTTTTTCCTAAATCACCAGATGAAGACCAAGTCCAGTGACTAATAAAGAGGCATAGACACTGATTTGGTTCTTCTTTCATTAATATTCATTGAGCATGTCCACGAGCAGACTCTGGTAGACATTGGGAGTGTAGAAATTATGAGAGAGCCTTGCCCTCAGGTAGCATGTGGCCCAGTAAAGAAGACACATAAACAGATAGCTGTACGATATTGCGACGAAGTGGTGTGATACAGTCAACTACTAGATTCAGGATGGCACAGGACTGAGTACCTTCCATGTTATCTCATTTCATTTTCATGATAATCATGTCTAGTGCCATGTATTGAACCTTGTATATTATCATTTTGTCTTTTTAGTGACCTTACAGAATCCATTCTTTAGTAACCACACAGTTTTATAAGTTATACATATTGCTTTTCTTTCTTCCTTTCTTCTTTCCTTTTTTCCTTTCTTCTTTTCTTCCTTTCTTTCTTTCCTTTCTTTCCTTTCTTTTCTTTCTTTCCTTTCTGACAGAGTCTCGCTCTCTTACCCCCGGTAGAGTGCAGTGGTGTCGTCGTAGCTCCCTGCAACCTCAAATCGGCCTCCCAAGTAGTTGGGACTACAGGCATTTGCCAGGACACCTGGCTAATTTTTCTATTTTTAGTAGAAATGGGATCTTGCTCTTGCTCAGGCTGGTCTTGAACTCCTGAGCTTAAGTGATCCTCCCACCTCAGCCTCCCAGAGTGCTAGGATTACAGCATGAGCCACTGCACCAGGCCCATGTTGCTTTTCTTGCTGGGCTGTTTAAAACCGTTTTATAGCCTTTTCCTCATACAGTGTCACAGGTGGGAAGGGACAGTGATAAGGTAAAGACCTTAGTTATTGGGCTTGAGAATGCAAGTCTTAAATCTTTGCAAGGAGACTAAATAGAGACAATAAAATCTGAAGTCCTAGCTTTTTAACAAGTAAGGGCAACCAGCCTCTCTCTGTACACAATTCTGTCTCAAAATCCTCTCCATCTCTGTCTTCTTAAAAATCAATAAGTTAATTTTATTTTTTCTAATCATAAGAGGAATACATTCTCAATGTAGAAAATTGAGAAAATAGAGCAAAGTCAAATGAAAAAAGATATTTCTCATTATCCTCACCATTTAGGGATGTTTTGGTGTTATTCTTTCCAGTCTGTTTTTCTGAGAAATATCTTTTGGTACAGTTATGATCATACTATACAGTCTTTAATCCTGTGTCTTCCCACATGGTTACAAGTTCTTTATGAGCATCATTATTAATCGCTGTAAAATATACTGTTTTACTCTATTGTAAGATATTTAGATTATAATTTTTCATTTCTTATTTCAACAAATGTTTATTGAGTGCCCACTATGTACCAGGTGCTATGCTTTTCCAGTATTTTAAATAACACCATCATCCACATCTTTGTGCATAAAGCTTTTTTCCTGTACCTAGATTGTTTCCTTAATAGTGGGATGGCTGGGTCAGAGGGAATCAGCATTTTAAGACTCTGCATAAGACATGACTATATTATTTTCCCAAAGGGTGTCCTGATTTCCATCCAGATCTTTGTGAGTAATGACCCAGCCTGTCTCACTGCCCCTCCCCAGCACACCCCCGTCTCTTCCTTGAAGAGTCATTTGACTTGTCATTCAGTATCTGTTGTCACCTTTCTATCACTGTGCTTTCCCCACAGGTGGTGTGGGCGTCATGTGCCCGCTGACGGAACAAGGCAAGCAGTTGGCAATTCAGGTGTCCAACATCCTGGGCATGGACTTCTGTGGCATTGATCTCCTTATCATGGACGATGGCTCCTTTGTGGTGTGTGAGGCAAATGCCAATGTCGGCTTCCTAGCCTTCGACCAGGCGTGCAACTTAGATGTGGGTGGGATCATTGCAGACTATACCATGTCCTTGCTGCCAAACAGGCAGACTGGGAAGATGGCTGTCCTCCCAGGACTGTCGAGTCCCAGGGAGAAGAACGAGCCAGATGGCTGTGCTTCAGCTCAGGGAGTTGCAGAGAGCGTCTACACCATCAACAGTGGGTCTACCTCTAGCGAGAGTGAGCCTGAACTGGGAGAGATCCGGGATTCCTCAGCAAGCACAGTGGGGGCCCCGCCCCCCATGCTGTCTGAACCTGGCTACAACATTAACAACAGGATTGCTTCAGAATTAAAACTTAAGTGAATTCCTGCGTTTTGGCAGCATTTAAACCAAATCCTACTGCTTCCCTAGTAGTTTTGAGTGAATAAAATTGGACTAATGTGATTTCATTTGCACAGAAACTAGATATCCCATCTGGGCACTCAGCATTCTTTCTAACGATGATTTAAGCAAATGGCCTAGCTTTGTGGTTTTTACAAAGACAAATACAAAAACACTCACCAAGAACAACATCCAGACCGATCGATCTGAGACTGATGTCTGCTGTGAGCACTGAGACATTATGGCTAACTTTAAAGCACTGACTGTGCTGTGGCACCTGACTTTTAGCAGTTGAATCCATTAACTTGAAATGGCTCTTGGAAACACTGTACTCAAAAACTACCAGGAGATGGAGGCATGGGCAGATGAGGTGGAATGTGACTGCGGTCATATGTTCTTCATTAAGTGTGTGTGTGATGCTTGGAGAATACGCAGTTCAAACTCTGTTAGAGGATCGGTCTTCTACTCCCATCAGTCACCGTCTTGACCATATTTCTCCGACACTCAGGATATGGTGTTTTAAGGGAGCTTCCTCATTAGCATTTTCAATGAAGCACTTTGTAGAAAGTGAGATTGAACGTTCTTTGACTTCAGTGGTCCTGCTTTGTAACTGGGGCTTTCTACAAATTGCTTTGCCACTCTGAATTTATAGACCCTGCTTCAACCAATATCAGCTCCAGCAGCTTCTTGCACCTTTGCTGCCTTTGGCCTCAGCTGGAAATGCACTTCAATGAGCTAGTGGCCACACACTTTATTTCTTAAGCGTGCACTAGGATCTAACACCATGGACTTTCTTTTCAATGGACTCCGTTCACTTGTCATCTAGAAGCGAGTGGGTTTTTAACCATAGAAAACTACTGGAAGATAATCATTCTTCCCCTCCTCTACTGAAACTTTGTGTACTGCTTAGCTATAGGAGGTTTTCTTGTATGAGTTGATGTGGGTCTATTGGGTAGATAGAGCCATGGAAAACACACTCCAATCCCCTTGACATCCTATTTTTATCCAGGATCCAGAGACCTGTCCTTACCCACTTTTCCAAACTGGGGAGACTCAGGTATCAGGAATTACTCATTGCACATTTTTGGGGGGGGCTAGTATAGACATGACACCAAGTGCTTTTCATTTGAACTCTTCAAGCAGTACATGAGATCCTTCCCTTGGGAGAAATATTAGAGATGGAGTTTTCCATTTCTGTTTATATGAAGTATGACTGAAGATGAGCAAAGCTACCTTTTTAACCAAATACACTAGAACATATGCACTCAAGAGTTACCATAATTGAAATTACTTCCTTGGGAGACCATACTCTTGAGCTGTGATGTTGCATGTGCCACGAACACTTAGAATTCTTCTTTTGAAATAACTTTGAAGCCATGCAAGTAAAGAGGCCTCACAACTTTACAGTTAGACCTCGTTTTTTACCCACCCTTTGCCACCCACCAAGGTGTCCCGAGCTCCATTACCCATTTTATTTATCAGACTTATTTTCTAATGCTCTTTGGCTGTGAAAAAAAAAATCATTCTTCCGAAAATAGATGTATCCTTAAGGAACAAAGATTTATCAACATTGAGGAAGCTTACAAGTTGACAGTTGCCCAAGAGGGTTCTAGAAATGTTCCAAGTAAGATCAGCTTTATTGGAATAAACATACATTTCCCAAGGTGACTACTTTGAAGGCAACACCACCCATTTGGGTGTATAAATTCCTGTACTTATTCTGCATAAATGTAAAATGTGTATAAAGTTAAACTACATTTTTTCACAACACATTTAAATAGGAATTGGCCTTTAAAATATTGTAGTTAAAACCAGAGCTCACCAAGTAACAGTTGTACAATTAACAAACGTTTGGTGCCATGTAATGGAGATGTCACCCTACACAGTTGTAGTTTAAATGCAGTCCAACATAGGGTGCATGCCACTGAACTGTAACCCTAGTAATGTGTCTTGTACAGTTGAAAATGATAGTACTTCACCTTTATATAGGTTAAGACATGTACCTTATCTTTACCACTCAGGGTGGCTTTAAAAGAAGGATGGTTTTAGGTTTGTTCTCGCTGAAATTGGCCAGATGCTTTCTGTGTAAACATCTGAACCAAATGACCTTCTGGAAGCTGCATTCACTGATTTCTACTGTTTAGTGCAAGTCTAATCTTCCCACTTTATCTAAAAGGATGCTAGCAGGGTCCCTTCCTGAGCAGAGCAGCTAGAGAGTGCTTCCAGACACCTTTGCCAAAGGAGGCCCATTTTCCAGCTGTTAGTGACATCCGTAGTCATTGGCATCATTGCCTGGAACCAGCCCTGTCTAGCAGCAGAGGAAGCTGGACCACAGTTGGACCATAGCCAGCACCCCCTCAGGAGTTCCCACACCACAGCTGGCCATAGGCTCTGAGCCTTAGCCAGGTGGCCAGGCTACACTGTCACAGTTGCCCACAAGGGCTGCTGGAAAGAACACAGAGTACAAAGCCGGGGCCTGATTTTGGCTCTCCCTTTAAACAGCTAATTGACCTTATGCAATCACATGAACTCTTGTACCTCCTTTTTTTTTATTCTTCACATAGGGGGAAATGCCTATTCTGTTTATCTCTTGGGGTGCTTTGAGGTTAAAGTGAGTTAATAAATGAGGCTGTGCATTATGAAGGTGGTAGTGTAACACCTCCCCCATCTGGTTTTATAACAGTTTCTCATCACTCCTCTAAGGGAGTTAAAAAAAAAAAAAAAAAGGCCATTAATTCTTGGCATTAGCACACTAAACAGTGAAAGGGGCCCTGAAAAAGGAATGCAACGTTGCAGAAGCCTTACTTCCAGCGAGGTAAACTTAAGACCTAAAAGGAGTAAAGTTCTCAGTGTATTCAAACAGCCTTCTGGATGTATCATATATAACCTGAAACCCTCAACTCTTGTATAGCAACTAACGAAGTCTTCCTTTGTAACATGGAGAGCAGTGTCTGTATATGGTCTTCCCATTATATGATAGTAGCATCTTGAAACTGGTCAAAACTTGAATGCCAGTAGCTCAAGTCACTCAGAATACACATGATGCTGCACTTGGGAAAAATGTCTTCACGCTATCTGTCTGATTGGGTATGGGATTGCCAGAATGAGGATTTGGGGCTTTAGGTCTTTAGGATCTGAGAAGCAATTTAAGTGGATCATAAGCTATTAGTGTCACAATTGCAGGCTCACTGCTTCCAGATAAGAGGAAATTCCGTGACAGTGGAGACGGGAGAGGAGGAAAGGGAAGGAGAGAGGTCTGGGATACTTTTGAGAAAGAAATAAAAAATTGGTATCATTTGGAATTCTAGTGGGGAAGAGGAAAGAATAGCTCTCCTGTGGGATGTTTTAATGAAAGAATCATGAACATATATTGATTAGAGGTAGATGTCTTTGAAGCTATTATGTATAAGGTAATGAGATGCATGGATTTCCATCCACCGTGGAGAAGTTGGAGAGAGGTGCCTCATCCCTTCTTTAAATCCTTGGGACTGCTGGTCTTGAGAACACTCTGAGTGTAATCTTAGGGAGATCTAAGCAGCTAACTGGGGGGTTCCAAAACCACCCAGGTAAAAGCTGAACCTCCCAGAAGTTAATGGATAGAACATTCTGCGTGTGCAAAGCCCAGAGCCACAGCGTTATGAGGTGAGTTTAGGGAGTCAGGTGAATCCAACATCAGTCAAACAAATCACTTCGGCTTAATATTTTCCTTTGCACCTGGAAGTGAGGCTTCTGTTTGCCGTTAGTCTGCAGATGTCGTGGGAAGGGCCCTGACAACAGCCACCTTTGTCATTGTCCCTGAAGTTCATGTTCTCACATCTGGGACTGTAGCCTAATAGAAAACTTGGTGCTGTTTTTGACTCTGTCTCTGAGACTCCAGATCAGTACAGATTCTTGCTTTAAAGTGTTAACCTGGAAAGCCATCCTTCTCAGGGATATGTTGTTACTCTTTTCCTACAACTAGATTATGCATCCATCCAACCAGGGATGGGGAACCTGCAGTCTCAAGGCCACACGTGGCCTCCAGATCCCCCAGTGTGACCCCTCAGCAGAATCCAAACTTCACCGAAAAAGGTCCCTTATTAAAAGGATTTGTTCTGTAAAATTTGGATTCAGCCAAAAGGCCACACTCAAGGATCCAGAAGGCCACATGTGGCCCCAAGGCCACAGGTTCCCCATCCCTGCCTGAGTTCCTTTAAGCCTTTCAATTTCCTTCCCCAGGTGCAGTTCCTGTGCCAACGTGCAGTGCCCCGAGCCCTATTCTGGCATCCCAGCCCTGTGTGGTGACTTCACTCTGAGGTCATGTTATCTGGGGCTCTGAGGCAACGCCAAGAAAGTTACCTATAGAGCCAGATTTGAGGCCAGAGGAATAACAGCACTTTGAGACCAGTCCTCCCTCCCCCCTCCACTGTTTTATGAATAATTTTAAAAATAAGTGGGAATCTGAGTTTCGGAGGCTACAGTCACATAGCCGGTCACTTGCGAGGCTGGATCCAGGCACTCTGACTCCCCACCCGGGTCAGCATGGCTCCCTTCCTCCATGGCATCCAGCGCTGGCTGCCATCCTGGGCCCACCCTCTGCCATTGCTCTTCTGAGGAGCCTCTGTTCTGGGTCACCATGGTGTTGATGTGCCAACTGTCAGGGGTCCAGCATTTGGATGGCTTCTGGTGAAGGCCAGAAAGGCACGGACGAGATTTCCGTGATGCAGGCTGCACCATCTTTACACCAGCCAAGACCATTTAACCACCCCGCACCCTCGGTGGTGGGAGGTGACGGAGAAGGCAGTGCCGAGTGACTGGAGGCCTCTTTGGCCCCAGTTTGGCTGATGTTCCCTCACTGCGAATGTCCTGGAGGTTGAGGGTTTGCAGCCCCTGAACCTCTCGTATCAGGCACACCTGAAGAGGAATCCTATTTGAGCACGTGCTCCGTTGTGATCAGCACCAAGGTCAAAAGATTCCTCCCTCTTTCTTTTCCACAGTGTGTCCCCCTTGCAGCCAGCAGGAGGCATAGACCCTCCCCTGTTGTAGCCCAAATGTCTGCTGAGGACTCCCTGCCCCTTGAGATCCTCAGCCTCTGGATTTCTGTGATTTCTAAGGGACTTAACATTTTTGCAGCCACTGCTGACTCCAGAATTCTGCTACCTCATTTTAAGCAACAATGTTGTCTCATCCCTGCTCTGCATCAGCTGAGACATGGAGCTCAGTTCTCTCCCCCAGCCCCACACACAGCAAAATTCGAATGAGCGAGTGTGTGTGGGCGCCTGTGTGCATCTCAGTCACGCGAGAGGGGATGGCAGGCTCGCATCCCATTCATAGAAAGTTCTTGTGTACTGTCGAGTAACCCCCACTCGCCTTCCATTCCACGTGGTCCCTGCCTCCCTTTCTTGGGGCAAACCAAATCCACTTACGTCCTCATGGACAGCATCAGTGTAGCTATTCTTTTTCTTAGTTTGATTCCTGTCGACACCCTTACCTTCACGATTTCACCTTTTACCATGGGTGGCCTATTAAAGGCATTTTCCCCTTCTAAAGGGAGACTCTGGTGTCATCTCTTGAGGTGATACATTTTTCGTTCCCACTGTACAAGTCGGGCATCACAGCAACCAAGCTCACCGCTTGCTGTCGGGGGCACGCCTTATTTTGGAAGGCAACGTGGACTAAGGCGAATGGCACCGGTTTGAGTCAGATCCTGTTCAAATCCTGACCGAGGTAACTTAAAGCTTGTGTGACCTACTACGGACAGTCACTTCATCTTGCTAACCCTTAGTTTTGTCACCTATCAATATAATAAATACAAGCTTGAACGCGTAGCACTCAGCCACATGCC
Organism: Avahi laniger; assembly: GCA_963575035.1. Lineage (NCBI taxonomy): Eukaryota > Metazoa > Chordata > Mammalia > Primates > Indriidae > Avahi > Avahi laniger. The sequence goes on from CAUYSK010117512.1 coordinate 15,095, forward strand.
TGGCATTCCGCAGGTCCCTTTCCCCTTGCTTGCTTCCCCGACTGTGAGCAATCACAGGCAGCGCCTTCCTGTGACCATGGCTCTGTGCCAAGGGATAAAAGCCAGCAGACAGCAGCTTTACAGCTGGGAAAGAGATGCTGGGGGCAGGGCTGGCGGCGGCTCAAGCACGCTGAGGTTCAGGCTTAATGACTGGAAAGTCCCCTCCATCCTTGGGATTCTGTGATGCTATAGTGCGAGATACAGTGGATGTATTTGGCTTAGAAAAATCCTGGAGGAAAGGCTGCCTTGGACACATGGGAGGCTGGAAGGCTGACGAGCAGTCTGACCTTGGATGATTTAGCACCTGGGTTTTTTGGCTCTTCTCGTATTAGGTTTGCTGGCTTTGCATCAAATGGAAGGAGGAGGTGCCAGGGACTTGAATTAAACCTGTCAAACGGAGGGTGAGGGAGTGCAGAAGGCTGGGGGGAGGGGGCTGCATGGGGAACTCTGAAAGTCCGACAGCGCCATCTGGACTTGGCAGGGATGACAGCCCTGAGAGAGGTGGAACTAACCAATAAAGCAGCTAAAATTCTGCTGTCCTGGGCCTGTCCCGCGTGGGACTCCCGGAACACTGATCTCCGACAAGGGGAGAGCTTGGGCCCTGAATCACTCTACAGAGCTAATAAAGGTCTTTGTGGAGGCAGCACGAAGCAGGTGCCTGGTTGGTTTCATCCTACGTCAAGCTCCAGTGGTGCGCTAGAGCCGGCATGTTACAGCCCACGAGAACGGATTGTTAAATTTTCAGGAATTTTGTGAGCTGGTTGTTAAATACAGCCACCGTGATCATTTTAGATTAAATGATATAAACCCACAATTAAATAAAGTATATTAAAAACAGGTAAAATATGCAAAACTCATCACTTGCTAATTATTTTACTATTATCTATGTTCTTGAGGCTACTAACACCTATTGTATTTGTATGCTGGAATTATTACAGAATGGTGTGCATCTCTTCCCAAACCCACCGTGCAGTGACATTACATTCGAAGCCTGGCATCTGCCATGGCAGGAGTATACACGCCACAGAGATGCGCAAACACTCCATGTCAAGTCGCTCCCCACCAGGTGGTGGTTAAACATTTATCAGCACACCACTACCACTGGGTGATAGACAAAAGAAATTGATACACGTAAGCATTGAAATATCTCTGTTCCAGGGAGGTGGCATTTGTGATATATTTCTCAGAAGCGAGTATCCTAGTATAGCATGCACAACTGACTGAGAGTAAAAGAAAAACACTTGAAAACACTGTTTCTCTGCTTGTTTGATCTTGCCTTTGTGTTTTTCACATGTCAGAAATCTGTTTACTTCGCTCCTAAACTGATGGAGTGATTTGTGAGTTCAGTCTCACCCGTGGGCCATAGTTCAGCTAAGTTCCCTCCAGGAAAGTGAATTGTAGTTTTTCCTGCCTAACTGGCAGAATGAAAATGTGCTGAAAAGAATATATCTTAACCAGGCACCGAAATAGCTCATTTCCAAGTGGTTTATACAGCAATAACAATGTTAACTTCTCCGACATAGTGGAAAACATTTATAAATGATTGTTTTGCTCTTTTTGCTTTTTATTAAAATTATTACTGTGGAACAGAATGCTTTATTTGCCTTTGTCCCCAAAACTCTGTGCCTTTTGCTTGTTCTTTTAAAGTAAGAATCACATGCTGAATCTACATTTTATTATTTTCATACCATAAAATGAGGAAAAGCCTTCATAGAAACTTCCCTCTGTTCACTTGCACACCAGCTGCATTCTGAAAAACCATAATTTTCCTTTCAAACGCAGAGCGCTGTCTGAATTGTAATATTGCCAACTCTCAACTGTCAAGATGATGGAGGAAAATACTAATGCAGATGGTGTGAGCTTGTCACGGGCCTGCTCAGCGTGCTCTCCTGGGCTGACATTTGAATTAGGATTCAAATAGCAAGCGAGAGCTGAAAGCTGTTAAAAATGGCTGTGTGGTGCAGTAAGGGGGCCCAGGGGACTGGAAGAATCTGTGTCCCACCCGAAGAATTCTGGAGGCCAAGCGAGGCCCTCAGGACTTGTGTTTGCCTGACATTTCAAGAGGCTTCCTGGGAGAAACAGTGGTAAGACCTTGGGGAACTAACTTATGATCAGCACAAGGCCCAATACCCTTGAACCAAGGCTGTTCCCCAACTTGTGAGGTCAGTGAGCCCAGCCTGAGGAGAGAGGGTCACAGGGATGATGCTTGATGGCTGCAGCCAGGGACGATTTGGGGTATGACACTATGTCGTACCATTCATACTGCCCTTCACCCCAAACCCTGGCAATGTGGTCTATATTTTTCCTTTTCTTTCATATGAGAATCTTCAAAGTAGAGAGAATAGTTTGGTAAACTCCCCAGAAAAAGGACATTTCCTTATGCCTTAACCACATGTAACAAAATTAGCAATAATCCCTTGATATCATCTAACTGCCAGTCCATATTCAAATTCCCTCAGCTGTCTCAGGAAGAACTGCAGTTAGCTCCGTTGCAGACCAGCGTATTTGGTGGGGCAGGAAGTACTTTGAAGAGGGTGGTGATTTCTTCTGCTCTGGCAGAAACCATGCTGAAGGGGCACCAGTGTGCTCTCTAGGCTGGTGACAGACATATTCACAAGTTGTTGGATCTTGGGATTTCCTCTTCTCAAAGAATAAGCCTAAGAAATGTCCCCTTCTATTTTCCAGTGTCCCATGGTCTTCCTCTGGGACTCTCCCGGCTTCACGCTGCTGGTACCCACCTGCTAGCTGCTTCTTTCACTGCAGGGATTTCCTAACTCAGGGAAGAGGCTTCTCTCAAGGATTACTGCTCGTCCACCAGTCTTAGGTCTACTGTACTCAGTGAATCACAGCTCCCAAAGGGCCTTAGCATCTTCTCTTTTTTTTTTTAGAGGCTGGGGTGCAGTGGCACAATCACAGCTCACTGCAACCTCGAACTCCTGGCCTCAAGCAATCCTCCCTTCTCAACCTCCGGAAGTGCTGGGATATAGGTGTGAGCCACCGTGCTAGGTCAGCATCTTTTGTTAGAAAATTTTGGCTGAAATTCTCATAAGTCAGAGAACATTTGAGTAGCAGCACTTGTGTCACAGCTAAAGGCACTCCTCTGACTAAAGACTTGCGGCCACTGAATGCACTGCCTGCTCAGGCATTTTCTTTTGCTATCTAGTACGTTATTAAGACAATTGGTGAAATGCGATATGGTCTGTACTGTATTGTCTGATAGTATCATATCATGTTAATTTCCTGATTTTGGTGATTTTACTGATGAGAATACTTAGGAAAGTGTCCTTGGTTTTAGAAAATACATCAGATATTGAGGGATAAAGAGAGAGCATGTCTGCAACTTATTTTCAAATGGCTCAGAAAATAATAGGTATAATAGAGAGAAAATAATAAAGCAAATGTGGTAAAATGTTAGCATTTGGGGAATCTGAGTGAAAGGTATTATGGGAATTCTTTGTATGAGTAGTCTGAGTAAGTCTGAAATTTTGTCAGCCTCCTGTGCTGGGCTGCCTCTTCTCCATGAAATGTTCAGTCTCCTCGGGCATTTCCTTAGGCTCTCTTGTCTTCCTTATCTATATTTCATCCCTACGTGATCTCTATTTCCATGGTATTAATTACCATGTACACGACACTCTCAAATTTATCTCTGAACCCAGGCTTCTCTTCTTAATGTCAGATCGCATATCCAGTTGCCTACTTTTCATCTCACTTCGAATGTCTCTGTAAATTTTTCAAGCTCACCATGTTCCAAACTGAATTCATGCTCTTATCTCTCCCCAACAAACCTGCCCCTCTTCCAGGGCCTCCTCAACTGAGTGCACAATGCCAACCACTTGCCCAAACCAGAAAAAATTCCAGGAGTCATTTGTGGCTGCTCTCCTCCTCAACCCCTACATCCAACTTTGTTGCCTATGATAAAACTTGACTTATGAAATATGCACCATCTTTTTTCATTGAAAAAACAATTTTTTTTGCCATGTTCATTAAAATATTTAGGGAGAGCTACAATCCTGACAAAGGTTTGCAAGCAAGGGACAATGCTTATAATATATAATCCTGGTTTTACATCCTGGTCTCAATAGCAATCTTATTCATATGCTTTTAAACCCTGCTACTGCTTATTTAAATATTTACTAGCTATTGAAACTGAATGTTTGTGTATGCATATACATGGAATAAAATATTTATCTCCCTCACATTGCGACCGATCTAGATGTATATTAGGAAAGACACACTTTTTCTGTTAAGTGAAAGGATGACATGGTTCTGTCATCCAAACAATGCTTCGCTACCTTTTCTGAAGCATTTTCTTTCCCAAATATTTGTTTTGTGTGACTTACTGTGCTGGAGAGATGCTGTACTTCACAGAGTCATCGTGCATATAGAGACATCTCATTTGTACAATGCATATCTGTAGTGGGATATGGTGAGACTTCCTGGTGGTAGAGAAGTTTGGTTCTAATCTTGGCATCACACAGGACTCTAGTGTGCAACGATAAACTGTTACATGGTGAGAATGCAGAGCAACTACTCAGAGTGAATTTTTTAAAAATAAAGGTTCATAGACAATATGATATAATTTGCAATAGTGCATATATACTTGCTAGTAGAAAAATTTAATCAAGTCTTTCAGGGATGATCCTTTAGCTCCGCCCCTGCAAATTCTGCTCAAGATGCTTAGGAAAGATGTGATCACCTGGTGGGAAGACAGAGACACTCTGTGGGGGACCCACAGAATCACCAGAACTCCTGGTTCCTTCAACTTGCTTATACCCTTTGGGGTCAAGTAAACCACATTTTGCAGGGCTCTTTAGAACTGAGATTATCTCTGCATCAGTATATCATATGTGAAAATGAAATATGTTTTCCTTGAGGAGTCAAAAAAAATGACAGCAAAAAACCCCATTTTCAGATTAATAAAAGAAAGAAAATCTGATAATTTACCATTAGTAGACCCCCATTATAGGAAATACTAAACGATTTATTAGAAATTTGAGCTCATATGGAAGATGTGAAAAGCAAGAAGGAATATGATGACTTTATAATAAGAATTACGACTTGTGAGTTTAAGATAGATTTAAAATAAATCACAGTAATAAGATATGAGTTTGGGGGAAGTAAATGTAGTTAAAAGATTTGAAAGACCTTGTATTGTCCAGGATGAGAGTTTCCTGAACAAATTCTGATAAGTTAGGAGTGAGTGCTTGAATTTCTGGGGCAATCATTAACAGAATAGAAACACGGGATATAACCTACCAACTAGCAAAGGGTGGGAGAAATGGAGGAAGAAAAAATATTTAATCAATCCAAAAGAAAGGTAAAAAATAGAACATGCAGAATAAATAGAAGGCACAAAATGAGATCATAGATTAACTCAAATAATTTTTAAGAACCAAATAATTTAGTGTGTAAACAAAATGTAAATGGACTAAACGATTCTTTAAGAATTACAAATATAAAAATATTTAATTATATTATTTTTAGCAGAGATGCATCTAAAACATAAGGATATAGATTGAGAGTAAAAGTTTACAAGAAGAAATATCAAGGATTACAGTCAGGGTTAAGTCAGGAAAACAGAAACCTCTCTAGGCATTCTTTTTTTTTTTTTTCTCTTCTCTAGGCATTCTGAATAAAGAAATTTATTTAATATAGGGAATTAAAGGCTTACACAATCTTTGAAACAGCTGGATGATAAAGATCAGGAAGCAAAGAGCAGCAAGCGCTTTCCCCGGAAATGTACTTTCAAAGAAACAACAGTGGATGAGTCTCAGGAAGTTTAATGGTTGCTCCTTATGTAGCTTCCAAATCAGGTGCAGTTGGCCCTTACTGGCAGAATTTTATCCAGAATCATACAAAGAGAGGGATACTGGGAACTATAGTTCTAAGGTTACCCTTCAAAGCAGAGGTAAAGGATGAAGGGAATGGTGATGATGCCTAATTGATAAAAAGAATCCAGCCACAAAAAAGGAAATGGGTGTAGCTATATTAATATGAAACCAAAATAGACACTAAGGTCAAAAGCATTACTAGAGATAAAGAGAATCACTTCATAATACAAAAAAAAATTCCATTTACCAGGAAAATATAATATTTAAATTTTTACATCATAATAAAAAAAACCTCAAAATATATAAAGCAAAAATTGACAGGACTATAAGGAGAAATAGATAAATTTACAATAATATTAGATGGATTTTACGTATCTCTTTTGGAAATAAATAAAAATTTGGCAAAGATATACAAGAATTGAAAATTTTACAAAAAAACTTGCCTTAATGGGCACATACATGGCACTGCTCTCAATAATTCCATTCTTGTCTAGCACACACAGAACATTTACAAATATTGACCATATCTTGGGCCATAAAGCAAATCTTAACCAATTTCTAAAAATCAAAATTGTACACAGCATATTATATGACCACAATAAAATTAAGCTAGAAATCAACAACAGAGAAGTAAAGTCACCTTATTTTAGAAATTAAGAATCATACTTCCCAATGACTCATGAGTCATAAAAAATTAGGAAATATTTAGAACAAAAATAAAATGTCACATCTCAAAATATATGGGATCAGCTAATGTAGCATATAAAGGAAAATTTATAGCCTTCGATATACATGTTAGAAAAGAAGAAAAACTTAAAATTAAATTACTAGACATGAAACAACCAGAAAATTATGGCCTACAACCAAGAAGAAAATCAGTCAGTGGAAACAATAAAACAATTTAAATAATAACTTTATAGATATATTCAATGCAGAAAGATTAATAGGAATTCAGAGACGGGGAGAACAGAGAATAGATGGGGGGTGAAGAGAAAAGGGCCAATGAATTTGGTAAAAAAACAGAGTTAGAGTTCAGTGAAATGGACTTTTAATGATATTTTTATAATAGAGAATTTCTAATCTTTATATTATCTGCTGAAGAGTTGTTGATCCTCTCCCTACTCTTCCAATCTTCATTAAGAGTCTGTTTGAAAGAGATGGCTCATATTTGGGGTTAGGGGGTGAGACTCAAGAAGGGCCCGTGTCCCTAAAAAGAAGAAACAGCTATATAATGCAGACCGGAGAGTGAGAATTCAACTGAAGATGAAAACTGGATCAAGAGATGGCTCAAAGACAAGTCAGCCCCTGGGACTTCATAGGCATCTTGGAGAAGTGCAAGAATGTCCAAAGGTATGGAATGGGAGTTCTGGCTGATTTTACCTTGAGGGGCAGGGTGACCCATTTGACATACATTTATTATATGTGTCAGAATGAATTAATTTACAATGAGAAACATAAAACTCTCTGACAGGTTCTTGAGCTGCATATCCTCTCCCTGGGTGCAGATCTACCCAGGAAGCAAAGTGCAGCTTGGCAAGTCTGGAGAGGAACTAAGGGAGAAAAAAAGGATATTCTTAATTACCTGAGTCATCAAAATGGGACAAGCTGATGCAGCTGTGGCCACATCTGGGCCATTTACAATAATGAATGAGGCTCTGGGGAGATCAAGGCCACAGAGCAATTATGTGAGAGAGCTGGAGTTTGAACTCAGCACGTCTGAGTCCAAGGCCTTCCCTCTGCCCTCTGCAACACAGGAGCCTTTCAGAGTGCCTGTCCCCCAGACAGTGCAGGTGGCTCACATCTGCTTCAATTATTGTCTGAGATAAGAAGGACACAAACCTGGAATGTTGTATCAGCCAGTCCATACTGAAACTCCTTGAAAGGCAGGCCCAGGGGCGTTTTCTGGCATATGAAGAACTTATGTATGATAGGTATGATTTATGTCTGCATTTTGATATTTGTTTTCTATATGTCTCATGTCCCTTTTGTTCCTCTATTCCTCCTTTTGTGCTGCCTTTTGCTTTAAGAGGATATTTCCTAGTATACCATTTTAATCCCTTTGATGACTTTTAACTATTTTTTATTTTCTTAGTGATTGCTCTAGGAATTACAATGGATATTTTTATCACATTCTACCTCAGATTAATGCTAACTTAATTCCATTATAGTATTAAGAATAGAGAAATTCAGCTCCAATATAGCTCTATTCCCTACCCCCACCTTTGGCAAAGAGCTGTGATACATACATTGTCATTGGGAGACTTCTGGGGACTACGACAAACTATTTGTAGTTTAATTACAATTACCATGTTAGTGATCTGACTACACATTACTCAATCATACAAAGTAATGATACAGCAAGTACAAAGGTCATGATAAAGAACAATTTTACTGATTTCCGTGCCTAAAGCTCTATATTCCTTCATATATGCTGTGTAAGAACAAAATCGCAGCTATGTGTGCAGTCCCAGGGGAAGAGGGTGGAAACTTCGGCAAGCCAGACTACCTCAAAGCAATTGTGCAAGGCTGCTATATTAGACACTCAATATCCCCTGATGCGGAGCTCAAGGGTGCCTAAGTAATGGTATGATCTTCAGCTGAGATGAGACGTAGCAACTCTTGAATGGCGTTTTGCTCATGAACATCAAGCAGTTGTTCTTCAGCTAGATTGAGGGCTCTTATGGCATATTCCTGTGCCTGAAACAGAATTGCAGTGACAAAAGGAAGTTATCACAGGAAAGCATAACATTGGGAAGCCCCATCTGTGCTCAACTCCAGAAGCATAGGAGAGAACGCATCACCTTCTCGCACCAGCCACTGAGCTCTTGTTGATAAACCTGTGAATACGCGCTGCGCCCTTACAGCTAGCCACCCATGTGCTGGATGAAGCGGGGGCACCAGGAAAACCCACTTGATCTGACAAACTAAGTACAAACTAAGTACACTGTCTTAGCAAAGTGAGATCTTTGTAGGATCTTAATCAGGGCCCCATGAGCCATTGGGAAGCATAGAGGAGACAGCTACTACAAGTAAGTTACCATTCCAGGGCAGTCCTGGGGGCCATGCAGCCCAAGTTTTGACTTGGACAGAGGCTCCCTTCCCTCCCTTTTTTCCATCCGATAAATATTTATTGAATGGCTACTATGTTCCAGGTACTGTGACTATAGCAGACATTCCTGTCCTCATGGAACTTCCAACACAGTAGGGGAGAGAGACAATAAACAAGACAAATCAGTAAAGCATGATAGTTTCTTAACCAGTCATAAATGCTAAGGACAGAAACAAAGCACGAAAGGGGGAGCTGAAGCAGGGTGGCAGGTTTCGCAGTTTGAGACAGGCAGACCAGGGAAACCTTCACGGAGAAGACAGCTGAGTAAAGAACTGAAGGAAGCGAGGGCCAGTCTTGACGTATAGATGTGTCCCTTTTGTCTTAGGGGGGCCTCTTCACACACCTTGGGGTAATGACTTCCTTGAGAACACAGTGGCATATTGGACCCTGAGCTGTAGAAAAGAGATTTTGTCCAATGTAAACGTGAAAATTCCATGGAAATATTTTCCTATTTCCTAACCATTCCTGCCCCTATTCCAGACAGGGTTAATGCTGTTCCTCTTGCTCCCACAGGGCCCTGGACTTTGTTATCACATTCTACCATAGCCCTCTGACTGTGAGCTCCTTCATGCCTTGGTATACAGTAGATGCTTAGTAAAAGTTTGCTGAAGAAAGGGAGGGAAGATGGGAGGGAGGAGGAAGGTGGGGGGAACAAAATCTTAAATTTTCCCATGTCACCCGTACAGAAAGTCCTCCAACCAGCCTCTTCTTTCTCTCCCCCATTTTATTTTTCTTCATAGAATTTTTCACTTTCTGAAATTATATTACACATTTATATGTTTACTTCCCCTCCTCCAAAAAACACAAGTTCCATGGAGATAGGGAACATGTCTGGTAAGTCACCACTGCAGCCCCAGCCCTGGAATAGTGCCTTGCGAGTGGCAGATGGTCAATGAATATCTGAACGAGTGAATCAGTCAATCGGTAAATCCATAAACCTGAGATATGCACTTATTACCTGTAAGACATTCAGCAAATAATGGACCCTCTCAGTGCCTCAGTTTCCTCATCTGTACAGTGGCGATAATAAAATCCCTGCCTCATAAGGCTGGTGTGAGCACTAAATATGATAATTATGGAGAGGGCTTAGACCAATGACTGGCATGTAATACGTACTCAAAACAGCTACCTTTTAAATCATTTCATGGCTACTCCTTTCTGCCTGAATCCCTGCAGCAACGAGGAACTCAGGAACTGAGTATAGTTAGTGCTGCTGCCTCATTCCTCCAAGGTTTCCCAGCCTCAGTTTACCTATGCAACCCTGCGAAGGCCCCCTTGAGGGAAGAAGACAATCCAGTTCCCTTATGCAGGCTAGACTCAACAAATGAGAAACGTTATGGGCGTCTGAACATTTTTTTTTTATTTCAGGATATTATGAGGGTACAAACATTTTGGTTATATTTTATGTCTTTGCCTCACCCAAGCGAGGATTAGAGGCGAGCTCTTCCCCTCTACAATGCTCACTGCGTCCATTAGTTGTGAGTTTACCTCCCCCAACCCCCTAATCACTGGAGAATATTACTACCGTGTGAGCACCACAGTGTTGATCAGTCAGTGCCAATCTGATGGCGAGTACATGTGGAGCCTATTCTTCCAATCTTGTGATACCTGCGTCTGAACTTTTTTAACACATCGACTGCCATGTGAGTTGTATTTAACTCACGCTAGTTTTGAACCCAGGGCTTCATGAAGCATGTGTAACTCACACGTCTCTTTACCTTGGGAGCTGTGTGAACTATTTTTCAAGTTGCATATAACTCACGCACAGAAAACAATAAAAAATAACACATTTTCATTAAATTAAAAAGGATAGTTTTGTTTTTGAAGTTTTTATTCTATTTGCGTAGAATGTCATGATCACGTCATGATCAGAGCATCCTAAAACCATGCTCACGCCCATAGGCCCCAAAGTTGCCAATGTTTCTCTCTTTCAGATTCCTGAACTCTAAAACACCATGGCTCCAAGGAAAAAACATTTTTTTTTCTAGTGTGGCAGTCAATGTGTTAAAGTGAGGGTTTGCTCTGAGGGCAAAAGCTAGAGGAATTGGGCAAAACACAGCTACATTCAACTAGATAAACTTCTACTTTCATTTTAGACATGTTGCTTTTGTAGGGAAACTTGCCTTTGAATAATTCATCATCAGGTAGCAAAGCATGACCAGGGTTTTCAGAACAAAGATAGTTTTTTGAGGGGCTTCGTCAGATGTAGATTCTCGAATGCTCAAGATTGAAGTCAGGGTCCGAATGGCTTCTGCTTCCTGGGCTTCATCTGCATTGGAAGGGGAAGAAAGAAAAAATAGGCCCTTGGCAGCCACGTCCGCAGCCATCGTAAGCACTCAGCTATTAGGGGCCTGGTCTGCTAACGCCTCCTCGCAGGGGCGCTGGTGAAAACGAGACACATCTCGGGGAGTTCTCAAAGGGAGGACTGCTGCCACAAGCAGAGCAGGACGCGGGACAGTTTCAGGCTGTGCTCCAGCTTTGCTTAGCACGTCATGATCAGAGCAGCCTAAAACCGTGCTCACACCCACAGGCCCCAAAGTTGCCAAGGTTCCTCTCTTTCAGATTCCTGAACTCTATACCTCTTCGGCTCCCAAATGCGGTGAATTTGTCACAGCTGGATTCCTTGGGTCCAGTGCAGCTTCCACTCTATGGCTGGCAGGAGGGAGGAGGGAGCAGGGCTTCTTGCAGCTGCAGCAGCTTAATCCTCCCCCAGTCCAAAGACCAGTAAGCAGTAGCTGTTCTGCTTCCTCATGTGAGTCTGTTTACTATTTTCCCCAGCAGTTTTTGGTCCTACTTTAGACACCATTTACTGAGCAGTTACTGTGGGCCAGTACTTTTACTTAAAGCACTTATACTTTAATGTACTAAGCTTAGAAGAAAAAGACAAAAAGGACATACATCATAACGTGAAGGTTGGTTATCTTTGGATATCTGATTTCCGAGTTTTCTGTTGTAACGTGAACCACTTTCATAATGACAGAAAACCTAATACAGTTATTACTCTTTTAAACCTTAGCTCAAAACCACTTCTTCGAAAAATCTTCCTTCTTCAACACCACCCAGCTGTTCTCCCCTCTTCATTCTGGGACTCATCTTGTAATATAATTTACACTTGCAGAAACGTTCTTTTGTTGCTGCATGTGGGTTCTACATCACCAACTGCGCTGCATGTCTCCTTTGAGTGGACACTAGCTCCTCTGTCTCTTTTTGTTATCTCAGAGGGCACGATGCTGAGCAGTGCCGTTCAACACCCAGCCCTTTGCCGAGCCTGGGAATGAGATGAATCAAACTTGGCCCTGCCACTGAGAAGCTCACTGCTAGTAAAGGCGGAGAATAAAGGGCCAGAACGAATCAGCAATGCAACTTCTGCATAGAGTCTACCTTGGCTTATGTGCCCCGGAGGGATAACATAAGAAATGAATGCTCTGCAGAAATCACAGGGGGCTCTGATGGGGTCTTTTCCTCCAAATCTGTCCCTTATTAACCTCTCGAAAGGCTGTGTGGGATTACGGGGATCTGAATTCTTCCCAGCACTGCTAAAATCTCTTCGATCCCCATGTCCCAGTTTTCTCCATCAGCAAAATAGGGAAGGTGGCACTGATGTGCCACATGACAGGGACAGCTGCTTTCCCTCTTAGGGACAAGGCCTGTGTATTAGGTGGGACGCAGGCACTGCTCTGTCTCCTAGGGAAAACTGACACTTACCCAAGCCAGTGTCATTCTCAAATCGTTTGCCCAGTAAATCCATTTGTTGGATGCGAGCCTGTAAGAGGACTTGATAGTGATCGTTCAAATATTTATGCCAGATCTTGGAGACCTGTCGGGACAGGAGATGGCAATCAGACAAGCAGGTCAGCTCTGGCCACTGGACCAGCAAGTCGTGGAGAGCAGAGCATCTGGCCAGGTTTCCTGAAGTCTGGAGGCTCCTTCTCTTACTGTGCCTGGGGGCAGAGGGAGCCCTAGGAGCCCCGACAGGCCTGGCCATAGTGAATGTGACAGGTGAGCAGCTGCAAAGGGCATGTGGCAGGCCCATCGGGGGCAGCCCTGCTGGGGTCTAACAACAATGGCTATCACTCCTGGAGGGCGTACGACACTAAACCTTTATACCCTCACGACATCCCAGTTGAGGTAATATTCTTATTATTCCCATTTTACACGTCAATAAACTGAGGCTCAGAGAAGTTAGATAACACTTGACTTCTGGTAGGAGCTGTTAAGTGGCACAGCCAGGACTTAAACCCAGGTCTGACTCCATAGCTCATTGCTTTTCAGCTACAGCAAAATGTTTCTTCCTAAGAAGTGGGTCTAAAATATGAATCAACAGCCACAGCATGACAGCCTGTGTCACACGCAGAAATGGTTGCTTGCTAAGTGAGGTGTTACTATGTGAACATAACCGACAGTTCAAAATCATTGACATGTAAAGAAGAAAATTTTAAAGTGTTCTCATGTTCTTTGATCCCTCTATAGGACCTTGCAGCAATAGATTTCTCTTGAAAACCTCTTCTCTGTCGCACACCTCAATATGCCCATGTTAGCTTGCTCCTATGGGTAGGACGGAGCATAGGGCAATCTGTTTGGAGAGGTTTGGCTCTTATTGACCATTGTTCATTATTTGCTAATCACCCTATGGATGCTAAGGATTAGTCTCTTTGGGTAGTAGAGAAACAGGAAGAAAGGAAATGGAGTATATCATGTATCAGGCTGTGCAACCTTGCATAAGTCACTTCATCTCTCTGTGTCTCTCTTTATGGCGTGTTTCTCATGAATGGTCTGACACCAGTTGTAAGATACCAACCCTCAGTGTCAAGGCTCAGTTCCTACATGCCCCAGCTCACCTTGGTGTACAATGAATCTGCCACGTCCAGCTTTTTAAGGTCATAGAATATATTAGCCAGGAGGAAGTAGCCTCCTGAGGTCCTGATGTCCTCTGTTCCAAATGCGCAACTGGCAAAGTAAATCTATAGCAGGAGGCAGAAAGAGAGCGCTTGAGTTCCCTTTGCAAATCATGTATCTGATAAAGGACTTGTACCCAGAATACACATAAAAAAATTTTTACAACAGCCCAATTTAAAATGCCTATTCAGGCCGGGCGCGGTGGCTCACGCCTGTAATCCTAGCTCTCTGGGAGGCCGAGGCAGGTGGATTGTTTGAGCTCGGGAGTTCGAAACCAGCCTGAGCAAGAGCGAGACCCCGTCTCTACTAAAATTAGAACGAAATTAATTGGATAACTAAAAATATATAGAAAAAACTAGCCAGGTATGGTGGCGCATGCCTGTAGTCCCAGCTACTCGGGAGGCTGAGGCAGGAGGATCGCTTGAGCCCAGGAGTCTGAGGTTGCTGTGAGCTAAGATGACGCCACGGCACTCTAGCCCAGGCAACACAGTGAGACTCTGTCTCAAAAAAAATAAAACATAATAAATAAATAAATAAAATAAAATGCCTATTCAGACATTTCTCCAAAAAGACATGCAAATGGCTAATAAGCACGTGAAAAGATGCTTGACATTGTTAGTCATTAGGGAAATGCAAAATGAAACCACAATGAGATGCTACTTCATACCCACTAGGATGGCTAGAGTCAAAAAGATAGAAAATAACAAGTGTTGGCAATGACGTGGAGAAAATAAAATCCTCATACATTCCTAGTGGGAATGTAAAATGGTGCAGCCTCTGTGGAAACAGTGTGGCAGTTCCTCAGAATGGTAAACATAGAGTTACTATATGACCTAGCAATTCCTCTTCCAGGAATGAAAAAGTGTCTACACAAAGACTTTGTAAACAAATGTTCATAGCAATATTATTCAAAATAGATAAAAAGTGGAAAAAACTGAAATGTCCATCAGTTGAGGAATGGATAGACAAATTGTAGCATATCCAGATGATGGATTACTACTCAGCAATAAAAGGAATGAACTATTGACACATCCGACAACATGGAAGAATCTCAAAACAACTACGCCAGGTGAAAGAGGTCAGACGCAAAAGACCACATATTATTCTGTTTATATAAAATGTCCAGAGAAGGCAAATCTATAGGGACAGAAAGTGGTTGCCTGGGACTGGGGTGGAATGGGAAAGACTGCAAATGAATATGAGGGATCTCTTTGGGGAAATGGAAACGTTCTAAAATGTGATTGTGCTGATGGTTGCACAACTCTGTTAAGTTTACTAAAAATAATTGACTTGTACACTTAAAATAGGTCAATTTTTTTTTTTTGAGACAGAGTCTCACTCTTTTGCTCGGGCTAGAGTGAGTGCCGTGGCATCGGCCTAGCTCACAGAAACCTCAAACTCCTGGGCTCAAGCAATCCTCCTGCCTCATCCTCCCGAGTAGCTGAGACTACAGGCATGCACCACCATGCCCGGCTAACTTTTTTCTATATATTTTTAGTTGTCCGATTAATTTCTTTCTATTTTTAGTAGAGACGGGGTCTC
>CAUYSK010117513.1:0-16187 GCA_963575035.1 Avahi laniger
CATGCGCCACCATGCCCGGCTAATTTTTTCTATATATTTTTAGTTGTCCGATTAATTTCTTTCTAATTTTAGTAGAGACGGGGTCTCGCTCTTGCTCAGGCTGGTTTCGAACTCCTGAGCTCAAACAATCTGCCCGCCTTGGCCTCCCAGAGAGCTAGGATTACAGGCGTGAGCCACCGCGCCTGGCCAGTAAGGAACTTTTTGAAATGAAAATGTTTTGATATGTTTAAACATACTGAAATATTTAAGCTATAACATATAATACATAAATATAAATATATACAATATATAAATATACTGAGCCAGTAGTTTATGATTGTAAGTAATGATACTGTGGTTGTTCTACAAGTGCTCATTGTTTTTTTTTTTATTTGCTCTCTCAGAAATTGTAGCAGGTTTCTGTGTTAGGTGTATAGAGTAATGATTGGTTTTAATTGGTTAACTCTTCACCTAGATATTTTTTGATTTTTAAAAATTTGTTTTTCTTATTTTTATTGTGGTTAGATATGCATAACATTTGCATTTTGCCCATTTTAAGTGTACAGTTGAGTGGCATTAAGTATATTCAGAGTGTTTATCACCAGCACCATTTATTTCCAGAACTTTTTCATCATCCCAAATAGAAACTCTATACCCATTAAGAAATAACTCTCCATTCCCCTGAATCTCCAGCCCCTGGTAACCTCTATTCTACTTTCTGTCTCTATGAATTTGACTATTCTAGGTACCTCATATAAGCGGAATCATACAATATTTGTTCTTTTGTGTCTGGCTGATTTCACTTAGCCTAAGATTTTCAGGTTTCATCTGTGTTGTAGTACATATCAAAATTTCCTTCCTTTTTTATAGCTGAATAATATTCTATTGTATGTGTATGTATCCCATTTGTTTATCCATTCATTTGTCGATAGATACACTTAGGTTGTTTCTCTTTCAGCTGCTGTGAATAAAGCTGCTGTGTACGTCAATGTGCAGATATCTCTTTGAGTCTCTATTTTCAGTTCTCTTGAGGAGATACCTGAGATTGGAATTGCTGGATCATATGATTATTCCATGTTTAACTTTTGAAAATATCTCCAAACTTTTTTCCATGGTAGTTGCACTATTTTACATTCTTGTCAACAATGCATGAGGGTTCCAGTTCCTCCACATCCTCACCAACACTTCTTATTTTCCACTTTTTTAAAAAAAATACTAGCCACATTAACGGGTATGAAGTGGTATCTCATTGTGGTTTTGAATTATATTTTCCAACTCAGTGATTAGTGATATTGAGCATCTTTTCATGTGTTTTTTGGCCATCTGTATATCTTCTTTGGAGAAATGTCTGTTCAAGTCTTTTGCCCATATTTGAATTGGATTGTTTGCTTTTTGTTGTTGAGTTGTAGGAGCTCTTTATATTTTCTGGATATTAATCCTTTATCAGATAGGCGAATTGAAGATATTTTTGCTCATTCTGTGGTTATCTTTTCACTCTCTTGGTAGTATCTCTAAATGTATAAAAGTTTTTAATTTTGATGAAGTCCAATTTATCTGTTTTTTTCTTTTCTTATCTGTGCTTTTGGTGTCATACTTAAGAAACGATTGCCAATCAGGGTTATGAAGATTTTCCCATATGGTTGTTGTAAATTTTCTTTTATTGTGATAAAATATATGTGACATAAAATTTGCCATTTTGACTATTTTTCATTATAGAGTTCCATGGCATTAAGTATGTTCATATTGTTGTGCAACCATTACCACTATCCATCTCCAGAATTTTTTCATCATCTCAAACTGAAAGTTTGTACCCATTAAACAATAACTCCCCATTCCCCGTCTCCCCTAATACCTGGCAACTACTATTCTACCTTTTTTTTTTTTTTTTTTTGTGAAAGGGTCACACTCTTGCCCAGACTGAAGTGCAAGGGTGTGATCATGGCTCACTGTAACCTTGAACTCCTGGCCTCAAGTGAGCCTCTTGCCTTAGCTTCCCAAGTAGCTAGGATTATGGGTGTATACCACCATGCCTAGCTAATTTTTTAATTTTTTTTGTAGAGATGGAATCTTGCTATGTTGCCCAGGCTGATCTCAAATGCCTGGCCTCAAGTGATCCTCCTGCTTCAGCCTCCCAAAGTGCTGGGATTGTAGGTGTGAACACCATGTATAGCCACTATTCTGTCTCTGTTTTTTGTTTTTTTTTTTAAGAGATAGTCTCTTTTTTTTTTTTTGCTATAGTTTATATTTGGCAGGCCCACAATACAGGAAATATTAAAGAAGTTTCTTTAGGCTAAAGGAAATAGAATTAAGATGGAAGAGCACCAGCCTGAGCAAGAGCGAGACCCCGTCTCTACCAAAAAATAGAAAGAAATTAATTGGACAGCTAAAAATATATATAGAAAAAAAAAATTAGCTGGGCATGATGGCACATGCCTGTAGTCCCAGCTACTTGGGAGGCTGAGGCAGAAGGATTGCTTGAGCCCAGGAGTTTGAGGTTGCTGTGAGCTAGGCTGATGCTACGGCACTTACCCCAGGCAAGCGAGTGAGACTTTGTCTCAGAAAAAAAAAAAAAAAAAGATGGAAGAGCAGAAAGGCATAGGAATAAAGAGCTCTAGAAAATAAATATGTGAGTAAATACACAACAATATTAAGAGATGGTGTCTTGCTACATTGCCCAGGCTGGTCTTGAACTCATGGCCTCAAGAGATCCTCCCACCTCAGCCTCCCTAGTAGCTAGGACTATAGGCATGTGCCACCATGCCAGTTAATTTTTCTGTTTTTTGTAGAGATGAGGTCTCGCTATGTTGCCTATGTTTCCCAAGCTGGTCTTAAACTCCTGGCCTCAAGTGATCCTTCCACCTTGGCCTCCCAAAATACTAGGATTACAGGCATGAGCCACCACACCTGGCCTCAGCTAATTTTTTAAAATTTTTTGTAGAGATAGGGGTCTTGATATGTTGCCTAGGCTGGTCTCAAACTCCTGGCCTCAAGTGATCCTGCTGTCTTGGACTCCCAAAGCGCTGGGATTATAGGTGTGAGCCATTGTACCTGGCCTCATTGTGGTTTTGATTTGCATTTCCCTAATAATTAGTGATGTTGAGAATCTTTTCATGTACTTATTTGGACATTTGTATATTGTCTTTGTAAAAATGTCTATTACAGTCCTTTGCCTGTATTTTAAATCAATTTTTTTTGTTTAATTGTAGTTCTTTATATATTTTTTATAGTCTTTATATATTAATCCCTTATCAGATATATGGTTTGCAGATATTTTCTCCCATTCCGCAGTTTGCCTTTTTACTCTGTTGATAGTATCCTTTGGTACACAAAAGTTTTTAAGTTTGATGAAGTCTAATTTACATAATTTTTCTTTTGCATATGCCTTTGGTGTCATATCCGAGAAATCATGGTTAAATCCAATGTCATGAAGCTTTCCCTCTATGTTTTCTTCTAAGTGTTTTATAGTTGTAGCTTTTATGTTTAGATCTTTGATCCATTTCGGTTAATTTTTGTATGTGGCACATAACAAGGGTCCAATTTCATTCTTTGTGGATATCCAGTTTTCCCAGTACCATTTATCGAGGATACTGTTCTTTTCCCATGCAATGATATTGACACTCTGTCAAATCATTAGAGCATGTATGTGAGGGTTTATTTCTGGGCTCTCTATTCTGTTTCATAGATCTCTATAATTCTGTCTTTATGCCAGTACCATACTGTTTTTCATTCTGTAGCATTGTAGTAAGTTTTAAAATACGAAGTGTGAGTCCTCCAACTCTGTTATTTTTCAAGATCTTTTTGGCTCTTAGAGATCCCTTGAAATTCCCTGTGAATTTCAGGATGAATTTTTCTATTTCTGTAAAGAATGCTGTTGGAATTTTGACAGGAATTGAGTTGAATCTATCGATTGCTTCAGGCAGTATTGTCATCGTAACAATGTTAAGTCTTCCAATCAGTGAACACTGGCTATCTTTACATTTATTTAAGTCTTTAATTTCTTTCAACAGTGTTTTGTAATTTTCAATGTACAACTTTTTAACCTTTTTGGTTAAATTTATACCTAAGTATTTTATTGTTTGAGGCTATTGTAAATGGAATTATTGTCTTAATTTCCTTTTCATATTGTTTTCGTATTGTTCATTTATAGAAATACAACTGGGTTTTGCATGTTAATTTTATATTTTGCAACTACCGAATTCATTTATTAGTTCTAACAGGCCTTTTTAAAAATTCTTTGAGGTTTTCTACATATAAGATCATGTCATCTGCAAAGAGAGATAATCTTCCTTTCCAATTTGAATGTCTTTTGTTTCTTTTTCTTGCCTAAGTGCTCTGTCTAGAACTTCCACTATTATATTAAATAGGCGAAAGCTGACATCCTTGTCTTGTTCCTGATCTTGGGGGGAAACCAGTGTCTTTCATCATTGAGTATGATCCTGGTTGTGGATTTTTCGTATTCATTTTTTCCTTTGTTTTGTATTAACAGCAAGATTATCTTCTGTTTCACTTAGCCCAGGCTACCACATGGCCTGTTATGTTTGTTGTTTGTATCTGTAAAAATGTATATTATGTGAATCTGGGGATTTTGTCTTTTCCTGCTTCCCAGTATTCATATCCCATTTTACTGGTAGATCTGTGTCTTCCCCAATCCTGATTTGTTCTTTCTTATCATATTAGTTACTGTTCGTGGTCAAGATACTAAAATTTTATTTCTCTAATTTCAAAGAATAACTTAAAACTATACAAGTTAATATGTAGTTGTGGGAAGGAGCAGGTAGAGGTGAATAAAAAGAAAAAAAATTTAGTTAGTCCAAACCTCACCACTGAGAGACATTTATTTTATGATTCTCCCAAGAATCCCCTAAGCATATGAAAAAAATTTAAAAGTTGAATTTAAGGGTAGTTTGTTAAAGTCGGTCTAATTGTCTTGAGTCAACACTATAGACTTTTTCATATATTCTTCAGTTCATCTATAGCAGTGATCCCCAACCTTTTTGGCACCAGAGCCTGGCTTCATGGAAGACAATTTTTCCACGGACGTAGGGTTGGGGGGTGCAAGGGATAGGCGGAAAAGGAGCTCAGGCAGTGATGGCAGTGATGGGGAACAGCTGTAAATACAGATGAAGCTTTGCTTGCTGCCCCACCACTAACCCCCTATTGTGCAGCCCCCCTGTTCCTAGGTTTCACAGAAGACAATTTTTCCATGGACGGGGATTGGGTGAAGAGGGTGGGGTGTGCCTGTGGAGCTCTGTGGCCTGGTCCCTAACAGGCCACAGACCAATAGTGGCCCGAGGCACAGGGGTTGGGGACTGCAGATCTGCAAATATTCACTTAGGATGTTATAACTGGACATTCCCTAATTGTTCATTACATAGAGATCATGTAGTTTAAAATAAATTCCAAATTTGGGAGAAAGGAACTCATGTAATTTTAGTGGTTGGAGATAGGTAGAAACATTTCAAACATTTAATAAGGAAATCTAAATTGATAGAAATTGTTGAACAACTCATCCTTGAAAATAGAGAATTTGAAATGATTTTTAATGGTGTTTAGGAGATGGGGTGGGGAGGTAGAGGATAAAGATGATACTGAGATTACATGTGACAGAGATTGACAAGGTGGTATCAACCATAGTTTTTATATTGCCCACAAAAGGGAAATGAAAGTTAAACTTCGTTTCTTGGCAGGAGTGGAAGAGAAGTCTTTTTTAAGGTAATGAAACATAGGTAGTAACATGGAATTAAAAATATAAATCTAACTAGAAAGTTAAAATAGCTCATTGCATTTTTTTATTCATTTAATAGACTTTTATTAAGATCTGGTATATACTAGGTACTGGGAAACAACGAAGGAAGAAGATACAGGTGTATTTCAAGACCCTTAATCTAGAGGATTATGAGAATTAGATTTAGGAAGTTGTATTTTGTGAAGATGGTAGTTGAAACAATGCCAGTAGAGAAGAATTTTTAGCTGGGGATCATATATTCATGAAATTTTAGATCTAGAAGGGACCATAATGATGTAACTCAGATTTTTGTTTTTCAGATGGGATTACCAAGCTCAGAGAAATATAGTGATTTACTCAAAGTCATACAGTTTGGCTTTTTGGGTCTTGAATTCAGATCCTAATTCCCTGTACAGGTTTTTGCTCCCATATCATTGAATCCGGAAAACAACTGCGAGAGGACAGATATCAGTCAAAAAGTATTTATCAGATACCTATTACATGTAAGATTTAATGGGTAAAACAAGCATCTTCTTGTTCTTGGGGAGTTTATAATCTAGTCGCAGAGTTTGGGTTCTTTCAATTATAACTGATAGAAATCCATCTCAAACTAAAGCAGAAGGGCTTCTTACCCATTTAAAGTTTGAGAATAGGTTGAGATAAGTTCAGGATAAAACTGCATGGAAGTGGGTAATGTGTGAGAGCACCAGCTATCCTGAGGGAAACCTGCTGCTAGTGATGGTTCGATTAGTCTTTCACCCCTGTACCCAGATCAGGTGACTGATTTGCACATTAGGACTGCTATGGAACTCCTCCAGAGTTTCCTCTGGCTTAGCCCTGCCCAGGGATAGTTCACCATCTTTTGAGTCCTAACACGTGTGCTTGTGCTCCATCTCCCCGGAGCCACAGGCAAGACAGGCCAGTGGTGCACCCTCAGCATACTGAAGAGGCCTGTGGATCCATCACGCCTTGGCTGGTGAGTGTACCAGCCCTCACCTTAATTGTACTGTAGTGGCTTTTGTGGGAGCCCCTTACTTGCACATGTGCCCATACATTTCTGTCTTCTTTAAGTTATTTCAGCAGTGTTTTGAAGTTTTGAATGTACAAGTCTTTCATCTCCTTGGTTAGATTTGTTCCTAAGTATAGATGGTCCCTGACTTACCATGATTTGACTTAGGATCTTTCAACTTTACCATGGTGTGAAAGTGATATGCATTCAGTAGAAACTGTACTTTGAGTACCCATACAACCAATCTGGTTTTCATTTTCAGCATAATATTCAATAAATTACGTGAGATTTCAACACTTTTTTATAAAATAGGCTTTTCGTTAGATGATTTTGCTTAACTATAGGCTAATATAAGTGTTCTGAGCATGTTTAAGATAAGTTAGGATAAGTTATGTTCAGTAGGTTAAGTGGATTTTCAACTTAGTATTTTCAATTTATGATGGATTTGTCAGACAAAACCCAGTTGTAAGTCGAGGAACATTGTATTTTATTCTTTTGATGCTATTGCAAATGGAATTGGTTTTTAAATTTCCTTTTTGCAGTCAAATGCTCTACCCCTGAGCTATAACCCCAAAATTTCCTTTTTAAATTGTTCATTGTTAGTGTTTGGAAACACAATTGATTTTTGTCTGTTGATTTTGTATCCTGTATCTTTGCTGATTTCATTTATTAGTTCTAACAGTTTTTTTTTGGTGTGTGTATGTAGAATCTTTAGGGTTTTCTACGTATAAGATTATGTCTTCTTTGAATAGAGATAATTTTACTTATTCCTTTCCAATTCCTTTCCCCCCCTCTTTTCTTGCCTAATTGCTCTGGCTAGGTCTTGGAATACTATGTTGAGTGGAGCTGGCAAGAACTGGCATCTTGTTTTGTTCTTGTTCTTAGAGGAAAATCTTTGCCTTTCACCATGAAGTATGGTAACTGTGAGCTGTTCATACGTAGTCTTTATAATGTTGAGGTAGTTTACTCCTGTTCCTAGTTTGTTGAGTGTTTTTATCATTAAAGATTGTTGAATTTTGGATAGTGCCTTTGTTGCATCAACTGAGGTGATTATACAGGTTTGTCCTTCATTGTTTTCGTGTGTATTATGTTGATTGATTTTTATGTGTTGAACCCTCCTTGCAGTCTAGAAATAAATACCACTTGCTCATGGTGTGTAATCCTCTTAATGTGCTGTTGAATTTGACTTGTTAATGGTTTTTTGGGGACTTTTGCTTCAGTGTACATGATGAATATTGGTCTCTACTTTTCTTGCATTGTCTTTGTCTGGCTTTGATATCAAGGTAATGCTGGCCTTATAGAGGGAGCTGGGAAGGGTTCCCTCTTCAATTTTTTGGAAAACTTTCAGTAGGATTGGTATTAATTCTTACTTGAATGTTTGGTAGAATTCTGCAATGAAGCCATCTGGTCCTGGGCTTTTCTTTGTTGGGGAGGTTTTTGATACTGGTTCAGTCTCCTTACTCATCGTTGCTTTGTTCAGATTTTTCCTTTCTTCATGAATCAGTCTTGGTAGGTTTTGTATTTCTAGGAACTTATTCATTTCTTCTAGATTAACCAATTGTTGGTCTGTAATTGTTCATAGTATTCTCTTTTAATCCTTTCTATTTCTGTAGAATTGGTAATGTCCCTACTCATTTCTAGTTACAATAATTTGTTTTCTCTCTTTTTTTCTTAGTCTGGCTGAAGGTTTATCCATCTAGCTAAAGTTCTGCCTATTATGTTGATCTTTTCAAAGAACCAACTTTTTGCTTTGTTGATTTTTTTTATTGTTTTTCAATATTTTATTTATCTCTGCTCTAATCTTTAGTATTTACTACTTTTGCTAGGTTTGGGTTTAGTTAGTTCTTCATTTTCTAGACCCTTAAGTTATAAAGGTAGGATGTCGATTTGAGATCTTTTTTCTTTTTTAGTATAAGCATTTATAGATATAAATTTTCTTTGTAGCGCTGCTTTCTCTATCAGAAATTTTGGTATGTTTTGTTTTTGTTCATCTCTATTTTCTGATTTCTCTTTTGATTTCTTCTTTTACCCATTGGTTGTTTAAGAGTGTGTTAATTCCTATATATTTGTGATATTTCCAGTTTTCCTTCTTTTACGGATTTTTATGTCCATTATGTTGTGGTCAGAGTAGATACTTTATATGGTATTTATCTTTTAAAGCCTGTTGAAACTGAATTTCATGACCTAACATATGATATATCTTGGAAATGTCCCATGTGTACTCATGAAAGCTGTACATTCTGTTGTTATTGAACAGAGTGTTCTGTATGTGTCTTTTAAATCTAGTTTGGTTTATTGCATTGTTCAAGTCCTCTGTTTCCTTATTTCTCTCTAGTTCTATCCATTATTGAGAGTGTAATAGTGAAGTCTCCAACTATTACTGTTCAACTGTGTATTTCTCCAATCAATTCTGTCAATCTTTGCTTCATATATTCTGTTATTAGGTACCTAAATGTGTGTAATTGTTATATCTTCTTGCTGTATTGGACCTTTTACTAACATTTAATGTCCTTGTTTGTCTCTTGTGACCTTTTTTTTTTTTTTTTGTTTTGAGACAGAGTCTTGCTCTGTTGCTGGGGCTAGAGCACCATGGCATTAGCCTAGCTCACAGCAACCTCCAATTCCTGGGCTCAAGCGATTCTCCTGCCTTAGCCTCCTGAGTAGCTGGGACTACAGGCATGCACCACCACACCCAGCTAATTTTTCTATTTTTAGTAGAGATAGGGTCTCACTCTTGCTCAGGCTGGTCTCAAACTCCTGAGCTCAAGTGATCCTCCCACCTCAGCCTCCCAGACTGCTAGGATTACAGGCGTGAGCCACCATGCATGGCCTCTTGTAACCTTTTTTTCATTTAAAATCTATTTTGTATTGATAATTGTATAACCATACCTGCTCACTTTTGGTTACTATTTGCATGGAATATCTTTTTCCATCCTTTTTCTTTCAATCTGGTTGTGTCTTTGGATCTGAAATGAGTCTATTTTAGACCGCATATAGTGGGATCATTTAAAAAAATGTTTTCTGCCATTCTTTTGATTTGAGAGTTTGATATCTTTACATTTCAAGTAAATACTGATAAAAGGGTAACAAATTCTGTCATTTTGATATTTTTTGCTATATGCTTTATATCTTTTTTGCCCCTCTTTTCCTGAATTACTATGTTTTTATATATTTAGCTGATTTTTTTTTTGTAGTGAAACATTTAAATTTTATTCTCATTTCCTTTTGCTATATTCTTTGTGGTTAACAAGGGTATTAAATATAACATAGTAAAGCCATAACATTCCAATTTGCATTTATATCAGCTTAATTTCCCTAACATATAAAAACCTTTGCTCCTGTAGCAGCTCTGTCCTCACCCCTTTCAGTTATTGATGTCATAAAAAGATATCTCTCTATATTTTATCCAAAAGCATAGACTAAAAATTGTTTCTTAAATGTATTAGTCTCATTTAATGAAATTTTTAATGCATTAAATCATGTAGGAAACAAAAACTAGAGTTACAAACCAAAGTCACAATATTAGCTTTTCTAATTGCTCCTTTACCAGTGATCTTTATTTTTTCATATGGCTTTGAGTTACTGTCTAGTGTCTTTTCATTTCAACCCAAAGTACTCCCTTTGCATTTCTGGCAGAGCAGATCTTGTGGTATCAGCCTCCCGCAGCTTTTGTTTTTCTGGGAATGTTTTAATTTCTCCCTCACTTTAGAAGGACAGTGTCTTTGTATGTAGGATTCTTTGTTGACTTTTTTTTTTCTTCAGCATTTTGAATACATCAGCCCACTCTTTCTGGCCGTCCAAGTTTCTCCTGAGAAATCTGCTGATAGTCTTATGGAAGTTCTCTTGTACGTGATGACTTACTTCTCTCTTGCTGTTTTCAAGATTCTCTTTTTGTCTTTGGTTTTTGACATTTTAATTATAATGTACTTCAGTGTGAGTCTCTGAGTTTATCCTGCTTGGAGTTCATTGGGCTTCTTAGATGTTTATATTCATATTTTTCACCAAATTTTGGAAGTTTTCAGTCATAATTTCTCCAAATAAGTTCCCTGCCTCTTCTGTGTCTCCTCTCCTTCTGGGATACCTGCAGTTTGAATGTCGATCTGCTTGATGATATCCACATCTCTTCATCTGTATTCACTTTTCTTCAGTCTTTTTTCTTTCCATTCTTGATACTTGATCATTTTTTTTTTTTTTTAAAAACAGGGTCTCTATTGCCCAGGTGATAGATTGCATCGTAGCTCACTGCAACCTAAAACTCCTGAGGTCAAATGATCCTCCTTCCTCACCCTCCTGAGTAGCTGGGACTACAGGCATGCACCATCACCCCCAGCTAATTTTTGTATTTTTTGTAGACACAGGATCTTGCTGTGTTGCTCAGGCTGATCTCGAACTCCTGGCCTCAAGTGATCCTCCTATCTTGGCCTCCCAAAGTGCTAGGATTGAGCCGCTGTACCCAGCCAGACTTGATAATTTTAATTTCACGTTTGCTCTTTCTTTTGTCTGCTCAAATCTGCTTTTAATGCTTTGTATGTTTTTGAAGCTCTGCTGTTATCTGTAAGCACATACAGGATTGTTATGTTTTCTTAGTGAATTGACCTTTACATCATTTTGAAATGTCCATTTTTATTCCTAATGATTTTGTTTACTTTGAGATCCAGTCCATCTGAAATTAATATAGCTTCTCCCCCCAGCCCCTTTTTTAAAGACAGGATTTTGCTCCATCACCCAGGCTGGAGTTTAGTGGTGTGATCATAGCTCATTGCAGCCTTGAACTTCTGGACTCAAGGAATCCTCTTACATTAGCCTTCTGAGTCGCTGGGACTACAGGTATGCACCACCATGCCTGGCTAATTTAAGAAATGTTTTTAGAGACAGGGTCTTGCTCTGTTGCCCAGGCTGGTCTTGAACTCGTGGCCTGAAGCAGTCCTCCTGCTTCAGCCTTATGAGTACCTGGGATTATATGTGTGAGCCTCTGAGCTCAGCTAGCTTTCCCATTGATTGATTTTTTTTTAATTTCAAAATATTAAGGTGGTACAAATGTTTTTGATACATGGATAGCTTTTATAATGCTTTAGTCAGGGCTGTAAGTGTGCCAATTATCCTGAATAGTGTTCATTGTACCTGTTAGGTAGGATTTTATCCCTCCCATTTTCCCCCCTTGATTTACAATGATTTTTACTTCTTTCTGTGCCCAGTTGTGCTCATCAGTTAGTTCCAACCTATTAGACAGTACATGTGGTCTTTGTTTTTCCATTCTTGAGATACTTCACTTAGGCTAATGGTCTCTGGTTCCATCCAAATTGCAGCAAAAGACATTAATTTATTCCTTTTTATGGCTGAGTAGTACTCCATGGTATATATATACTACATTTTGTCAATACACTTATGAATTTATGGGCCCTTGGGTTGATTCCACAGCTTTGCAATTGTGACTTGTGCTACAATAAACATTCAAATGCCCTTTGATTAATGTTTGAGTGGCAAATATTTTCCCATTCTTTTACTTCTACTTATCTATATCTTTATATTTTAAGTGAATTTCTAATAGAAATCATACAGTTGAGTCATGTTTTTCATCCATTCTGAAAATTTCTGTTTTTTAAGTTGGTATGTTTATACCATTCTGCATGTATGTTAAGTTTTCCCTTTTTATAGTGCTGCTTCTGGTGTGTGAGAGGCAGTTAATCCTTTACCTTGTTTTAATAATGCTGAATCTTGAAAATACTCCTTAACATTTGTACAGGAGCATTGGGCCTTTTTTAAGGTAGAAAATGTAGTCGATTTGTTGTTTCTATTTTTATACTTTGTTTTGCTTAATTTTGAATTTTGGACATTGAGAGATAATCTGCAAACTTGAACTCACACCATCAGTTTTTTTAGATAGACTTGAGAAACTTTGGAATACTTTTTATTTTGAAATAATTTAACACAGAGAAGTTATAAAAATAATAAAAAGAATTTTTGAATATTCTTCACCTGGATTCCACAGACGTTAACATTTTACCATCTTTATTATTCTAACGTGCAGATATGACACCCCTTTACCTCTCAATACTTTAATATGTATTATCTAAAGATAAGAACATTCTCCTGTATAACCTCAGTACATTTGTCAAAGTCAGGAAATTAACATTGATGCAATACTACTCCTTAGATGTTTTGGGTTTTTTCTGCATTTTTGCTACCTTAAATAATACTGCTGTGAACATTTTATGAACATTTGTGTACATGTCTATGTTTGGATATATGTTTTTGTTTCTTTTAGGTACATATCTGGGAGTGGAATGGCTGGGTAATGTGTTAAGTCTATGTTTAACTTTTTTTTAGAAACTGCTAAAGTTTTTCAAAATGGCCACACCATTTTACATTCCTATCATCAAATTTTTATTATGTTTTCTACAGTATCCAGGCATTCCAACCTATCATCAATTTGTGATGGTTCCAATTTCTGTGTCCTAGCCAACATTTATTTTCTATCATTTTCTACTAGCCATTGTGGTGGGTGAGAATGGGTATCTCATTGTGGTTTTAATTTGATGGCTAATGATATTAAGCATGTTTTTATGTGCTTATGTGCCATTTGTTTATCTTTTTGGAGAAATGCCTATTCAGATCCTTTGCCTTTTAAAAATCAGGTTAGTTTTCTTTTTATTGATATTAAAGTTTCTTTATATATTCTAGATACAAGTTCCTTGTAGGTAAGCTTTGCAGATATTTTCTCCATTTTATGGATTGTTTTTTAACTTTCTTGATGGTATCATTTGTAGCACAAAAGTTTTTAATTTTGATGAAGTCCACCTTACCTTTTTTGTTGTTTATGCTTTTGGTGTTGTATCTAAGAAATTGTTGCCTCTTCTACGGTTATGAAGATAAATGGTTTTGTGTTTTAGCATTTTATATTTTTAGATATTTTAAGTTTTTGATATATTTTGAGTTAATTTTGTCTATTCTAAAAGTAGGGGTATAGTTTCATTCTTTTGCATATGAATGTCCAGTTGTCCCAGTACTATCTGCTTCAAAGACTGTTCTTTCCCTATTTGTTTGGTGGGGGAGGAGGAGGACATCCTTGCTGAAAATCAGTTTATTATCATTATAAGGGTTTGTTTCTGGACTTCCAGTTCTATTTTGTAGAGTTATGCCATTATCACTCTCTCTTGATTACTGTAACTTTTGTAGTAAGCTTTGAAATTGGAAAGTGTAAGTCTTCCAAGTTTTGTCTTTTTGAAGATTATTTTGGCTTTTCTAGGTTCTTGCATTTCCTTATGAATTTTAAAAAATGGCTTGTCAGTTTCTGCAAGAAGCTCAGCTATGATTTTGATAGGGATTGCTTTGTATCTGTAGATCAATTTGTGGAGTATTGCCGTTTTAACAATATTAAGTCTTCTGAATCATATCTTTCCAGTTATTTAGTTCTTCTTTAACTTCTTTCAGGAATGTTTTATAGTTTTCAGTGTACATCTTGTACTTGTTTTTAAAAAAATCTAATTAAATATTCTTTTTGATGATGTTATAAATGAAGTTGTTGGGAAAGGCCGTCTCGTGCACTTAGTCTTTTTACCCACTCTTGGCTGTGTAAGAATGGGCCTTGAACCAAGAATATGTCCTTATCAAGAGATAAAGAGTCCTCACAGCCTGTGTTGGACTTATCACCTTGTGTGGGCCTATCTTTCCCTTTTTCAGACTCATTGTGTGCTCCTTTGTTCTGCTTAAGTGTGTGTGTCATATGGCACCTGGCCAACCCCATTCTTAATGTGTCCACAGGGAGGGTACAAAGTTCTGCTGCTGAAGCACAAAAGAGGTACATGCAGGCCAGATGCCCTGTGTCAGCTGCTAGAATAGACCCACTGGCTATGAGGGACTAAAGACCACCACTGAAACTGATCTTGCTGTGTTTTTTTTCTTTTTCTTTTTTTCTATTTTATTGATATATCATAATTGTACGTATTTGTGGGGTACATGTGATATTTTGATACATGCATACAGTGGGTAATGAGCAAATTAGGGTATGTTGGATATCTATCACCTCAAACATTTATCATTTATTTGTCCAGGAAACATTTAAAATCTTCTAGTTATTTTGAAATATATGATAAATTGTTAACTATAGTCATCCTACTGTGCTATCAAAAGGTAGAACTTATTTCTTCTGTCTCACTCTATGTTTGTACTAAATAACCAACCTCTCTTCATCCCTGCAACCCCAATCTTCCCAGCCTCTAGTAACCATCATTCTTCTCTCTACTTCCATGAGATCCAGTTTTTTAGCTCCCGTGTATAAGTGAGAACATGCAATATTTTACTTTCTGTGCTTAGCTTATTTCACTTAATGTAATGACCTCTAGTTCCATCCATCTTGCTGCAAATGTGACAGGATTTCATTGTTTTCTTAAGTCTGAATAGTATTCCATTGTGGATATATTGCTACATTTTCTTTATCCGTTCATTCATTGATTGACACCTTGGTTGATTCCATATCCTGGCTATTGTGAATAGAGCTTCAGTAAACAGGCAAGTACAGGTATCCCTTTGATATACTGATTTTCTTTCCTTTGGATAAATACCTAGTAGTGAGATTGCTGGAGATCATATGGTAGTTCTACTTTTAGCTTTTTAAGAAGCATCTATACTGTTTTCCAAAATGACTATACTAATTTGCATTTCCACCAACAGTGTATAAGAGTTCCCTTTTCTCTGCATCCTCACCACCATTTGTTGTTTTGTTGTCTTTTTGATAACAGCCATTTTAACTGGGGTGAGATGTTATCACATTGTGGTTTTGATTTGCATTTCCTTGATGATTAGTGATGTTGAGCATTTTTAATATACCTGTTGGCCATTTATATGTCTTATTTTGAGAAATGTCTATTCAGATCCTTTGTCCACTTTTTAATGTGATTATTTGGTTTTTTTTGGTAGCTGAGTTATTTGAATTCCTTGTATATTCTGGATATTGGTCCCTTATTGGATAAATAGTTTTATAGTTTCGAGTCTTATGCTAAAGTGTTTAATTCATTTTAAGTTGATTTTTGTATGTGGTAAGAGATAGGGGTCTAGTTTTATTCTTCTGCATAAAGATATCCAGTTTTTCCAGCAGCGTTTATTGAAGATATCCTATCCCTAATGTATATTCTTGCAGCCTTCATTGAAAATCAGTTGGCTATAAATATGTGGATTCGTTTCAGGGTTCTTTATTCTGTTCCATTGGTATATGTGTCTGTGTTTATACCAACATACCATGCTATTTTGGTTACTCTGGCTTTGTAGAGTGTGTGTGTGTATTTTTTTTTTTTTTTTTTTTTTTGAGACAGCATCTCGCTCTGTTGCCTGGGCTCAAGTGCAGTGGCATCATCATAGCTTACTGTAACCTTAAACTCCTGGGCTCAAGTAATCCTCCATGTCTCTTCCTCCTGCGTGGCTGGAACTACAGGCACATGTTACCATGCTCAGCTACTTTTTCTATTTTTTGTAGAGATT
>CAUYSK010117514.1:0-22157 GCA_963575035.1 Avahi laniger
CTTCCTCATTCTAAGCCTTAAAACAAACCCACAGGGTGAGTATCAGTCCCATTACTCTCTGCTACAGATAAGAAAACTGAGGTTTGGAAACATGGAAGAATTAGGTTAAAACCCCACAGCTGGGATTCAAACTCAAGTCTCTCTGGCTCCTAAGGCTCTGCCCCTCCCACAGTGTTTTTTGGCTTGTCAATGGACACTTACTCAATGTAACTGAGATGCAGCTATTTTTGTTTTTTATTTCAGCATAATATGGGGGTACAGATGTTTAGGTTATGTGTGTTGCCCTTGCCCCCCCCCTCCCCCCTCAGTCCAGGTTTCAAATATGTCCATCCTATTGCGTGGTGCGCATTGCACTCTTTGTGTATGCATATACCCGTCCCCTCCTCCCTCCTGAAAACATTGTTATGTGGCGCATGACTGTACTTTAATTTCTCTGATCTTACTCTCTTTATCTGCACAATGAAGGGTATAGACTCGATGAGTTCTCTCTGTGTGTATGTCTCTCTCTCTTTTTAGCCATCACATTGGTGGTTTTCTGAGGTAGTACAAAAATCAAGCTTTAATCAAAACAAGTGCAATAGATGTGTGAGCCAAGAGGGCTGACTAGAGACATCACTTTTTAAATTGTCCCAGCTGCAAGGTAGAATATTGGACTGAGGAAAGTGGAGATCATTTGAAGCTCAGGTGTGAATCACAGGGAGAGACAACAGAGATGTCTGGAGACCCAACTGAGAACAACTGCAAAACTGAGAAAGAGGATAGAGAAGAGAAGACAGTGGTGTGGTCCAAACTCGGAAAGGCTTAGAGCCCATTGCAAGAGTAAGGGGGGGCTTCAGGACATAAAATATTTTGGTGGTGCTTCCACCCTCCACGAGGCCAGGCATAGCGGCTCAATAGGAATAGTGGGGTGAACCAGCAATCCACAGGAGTTGGGGTGTTCAAAAGGGACACTCCACAGGAGAGTGCCGTAGGAGGTCAGAGTAACGGCTTTCTACACACTTCCTCCTCCGCACCCCCTCCAGTCATGGCGGTAGAGAGATAGAGTTTAGCTCTCAAGCTGGCTGGTAGCCACGGCCCCTCCCCCACATTGCAACCTCAAGAATACTCTGAACTGAGTAGTAGCACACAAATGGCTGCATCTCCTCAACAGGTGTGCATTCCCAGCTGAGCCCACAAGTGAGAGCAGGGCTGCCGTTATTTGTCAGCTTCCTGCCCGGAGGCATTTCACAGGATCACATCCTGGTGGCTTAGAGAGGTGGGCCAGAACCAGTGCCCCCCACTAGACATGAGAATAGTGCAGGAAGACACAGGGGAGAGGTCTCAGTCTAGATAGGTCTCAGTCCCGAACTCCGTGGCAAGGAATCCCCTCATGGACATAGCCAATGGGAAAGTGTGGAGGGGCACTGAGGAACGGATCTGTGAGTACACCCGTCCCCCCAGTCCTGCTGGAGAACCACCCTATTGGATAGGGGTGTGGCATTCAGTGAATTAACATAGCCCCTGGTTCCCATGACAACTGAATGCCTTAGGCATGCTGGCTGAATGGGGGCACCAGACCCTCTTATACAATGGGAAGTGTACCTTGAGACAAGAAACTCGTGAATGGCTCCTTCTCCCAGGCGGGAGCATGCCTCTGGCAGAGCTCCTTGCAGACAGACAAAAAACAAAAATTAAAAAAAAAGAACTTAATGAATAAAATTGCCTAAAAAGTCTTTTTATTTATTTATTTATTGTAGTCTATTGTTCTTTCTTTTTTTTTATTTCAGCATATTATGGGGGTATAAATGTTTAGGTTATGTATATTGCCTTTGCCCCACCCGAGTAAGAGCTTCAAGGGTGTCCATCCACCAGAGGGTACGCACCACACCCATTAGGTGTGAATATACCCATCCCCTCCTCTCCCCTCCCACCTGCCCAACACCCGCTGAATGTTACTACTG
Source organism: Avahi laniger (assembly GCA_963575035.1). Taxonomy (NCBI): domain Eukaryota; kingdom Metazoa; phylum Chordata; class Mammalia; order Primates; family Indriidae; genus Avahi; species Avahi laniger. The sequence goes on from CAUYSK010117514.1 coordinate 1,941, forward strand.
TATGTGCACAGATGCTGGTGTGGATGTAGAGTGAAAGGAACACTTATACACTGTAGGTGGGACTGCAAAACAGCACGACCTCTACGGATAACAGTATGGAGAGTCCTCAAAGAGCTAAAAGTAGACCTGCCATTCAATCCAGCAATCCCACTACTGGGTATCTACCCAAAGAAAAAGAAGTCATTTAATGAAAAAGACCCCTGCATTTGAATGTTTATTGCCGCAAAATTCACAATCGCAAAGATATGGAAACAACCCAATGGTCCATCAATGCATGAGTGGATTAATAAAATGTCGTATATGTATACCATGGAGTATGACTGAGCCATAAAAAATGGTGAACTAATACCTTTTGTAACAACCTGGATGGAGCTAGAGACCATCCTTTTAAGTGAAGTATTGCAAGAATGGTAAAACAAACACCACATGTATTCACCACTAAATCGAAACTAATTGATTAAAACTCATGTGCAGATATGGTAGTAAAATTCAACGGAGATCAAGCAGGTGGGAGGGGTGAAGAGGGGATGGGTAAATTCACATTTAACGAGTATAATGCACACTGTCTGGTTGATGGACACATTTATAACTTTGACTCAAATTGTACAAAAGCAATTCATGTAACCATGACATTTGTACCCTGTAATATCCTGAAATTTAAAAATAGACAAATAAATAAATAAATGTGGTCCCCAACTGGAAAACAAAACAAAACAAATACCAAGTGCAATCCACTTAAGCCAAACTGGCAAAGGAAGTCTACTGACCCTGTGACATCTTAAAATGTATTGCTGGCAGTTGACAGAGAGTCGGTTTCAAAGCCCCTAGGTGTGAGAGCTTGCCTAGATGGAATTTCAGGTCAGAAAGAGAGAAACTGGGCCGAATGCGGTGGCTCACGCCTGTAATCCTAGCTCTCTGGGAGGCCGGGGCAGGAGGATGGCTTGAGCTCAGGAGTTCGAAACCAGCCTGAGCAAGAGCGAGACCCCGTCTCTACCAAAAATAGAAAGAAATTAATTGGACAACTAAAAATATATAGAAAAAATTAGCCAGGCACGGTGGCGCATGCCTGTAGTCCCAGCTACTCGGGAGGCTGAGGCAGAAGGATTGCTTGAGCCCAGGAGCGTGAGGTTGCTGTGAGCTAGGCTGACGCCACCGCACTCACCCTAGCCCAGGCAAAAGAGTGAGACTCTGTCTCAAAAAAAAAAAAAAAAGAGAGAAACTATGGCGCATAGGTTATGCAAAGAATGAGGTTTGAAAGAGAAAAGATCACAAATGTGTCTGGAGATTAATGGGTCCAATTTATCTCAGCTTATTCTAAGTTCAAGATCTTATTATTTATTTCCCTTCTTTTATGAGCTATTGCTTTTTACTTTGTCAGCTAATTTTAATATATACATTACTTCTTGGCTCTTCAACCCGTGAGTTTAAATTACAATGTTGCTATTTGAAGCCTTAAAGTCTATATTTCCTTTTCTTTCTTCATTTTTGAATTTTGGCTCCAGCATCCTGGAAATGGCTCCAAAGGTACTCTGTCACCATCATTCAAGCTTAAACTTTCTGAAATAATAATAATAATGATAATAAAAACAAATTTCAACTTCTCTCCATGGGAACACAAGGGAACTCCCAAAATACAGTGTACTCAGTTTGAAGAACAGTGATGGGTTTAAGGTTATGAATGTTTGCAAACTTACAAGTTAGCTTTCACAGTTTCACTAATGTTGGCAGAAGTCACAGGATTCCTGAGTCAGATACAAAGGATCTACTACTCATAGATCAGCTGTTACTCGCAGCACAACTGCTAGCATGAGCAACATGTTCCCCTCCATTCTCTTGCTCCCTGAGCCCCACAGGGTTTACATGATGGTGGGCTCAGGTGGATGCTGTGCAGTGGTTTTACATCAGAACCGAGGAATATGAGTTTAGAGACCCCAGCCATTTACAAGGGAATGTAAGCAAATCTGTCCAAGCTTTGCCCTAGGGGGAGATCTGTTTATTGTACTGAACAGCATGTTTGCTATACAAGCATCCTGGAAAAGACAGTCTGGAACAAAAGCTGTCAGCCCCCCTGCCCCAATACTCCAGGGTCAAGAGACTCTGGAGAATTGTCTCTCACTACCCAGTTTCATAGAGTTTCCGCACAGTTAATAAAATATAATAACAAAAGGCAAAATAAGACAAACATTGCCTTTCAAGTTTTATTTAAAATCGTTTCCCAGTTTTACATTTGTACTCCATCATTTGAATCTATTTTGAAAAATATGATATATAATATGTATATTACATATGTATATAATTTGAACGAATGTCAAATCCTCAATTTTATATTCTGTGGCAATTTCATGGTAACACAGTGAAAAGAACTATCATTTGATCTAGCAATCTCACTACTGGGTATCTACCCAAAGGAAAAAAAGCCAGCAGTGTATGAGTGTTCCTACCTCCTTCCATTCACACCAGCATCTGCTGTTTTGGGACTTTTTGATAAAAGCCATTCTCACTGGAGTTAAGTGATATCTCATTGTGGTTTTGATTTGCATTTCTTGATGATTAGAGGTATTGAGCATTTTTTCATGTTTCTTGCCCGTTAGTCTATCTTCTTTTGAAAAGTTTCTGTTCATGTTCTTTGCCCACTTTTTAATGGGGTTGTTTGATTTTTTTCTTACTGATTTTTCTGAGATCTATATAATTCTAGTTATTAGCCCTTTATCAGATGTATAGCATGCAAATATTTTCTTCCATTCTGTAGATTGTCTATTCACTCTGGTGATAGTTTCTTTGGCTGTGCAGAAGCTTTTTAATTTGATCAAGTCTCATTTATTTATTTTTGTTGTTGCCATGATTGCTTTTAGGGTCTTCTTCATAAATTCTTTGCCTAGTCTGACATCTATAAGAGTTTTTACAACATTTTCTTCTAGAATTCTTATGATTTCATGCCTTAGGTTTAAGTCTGTTATCCAGTGTGAGTTGATTTTTGTGAGATGTGAGAGCTGTGGATCCTGTTTCAATCTTCTGCATGTGGCTATCCAATTTTCCCAGCACCATTTATTGAATAAAAATGCTTTTCCCAGTGTATATTCTTGTTTGCTTTGTCAAAGTTTAGATGGCTATATGAGGATGGTTTTATGTCTGAGTTCTCAGTCCTGTTCCATTGGTCTATGTCTCTGTTCTTGTACCAGTACCATGCTGCTTTAGTTACTACAGCCTTATACCTTTTTGCTCCTATACTAACATAAAGCTCAGCTCTTTTTTTTTTTTTTTTTTTTTGAGACAGAGTCTCACTGTGTTGCCCGGGCTAGAGTGCTGTGGCATTAGCCTAGCTCACAGCAACCTCAAACTCCTGGGCTCAAGCGATCCTCCTGCCTCAGCCTCCCAGGTAGCTGGGACTACAGGCACATGCCACCATGCTTGGCTAATTTTTTTTCTATATATTTTTAGCTGTCCAATTAATTTCTTTCTATTTTTAGTAGAGACGGGGTCTCGCTTTTGCTCAGGCTGGTCTCGAACTCCTGAACTAAAACAATCTGCCCGCCTCGGCCTCCCAGAGTGCTAGGATTACAGGCGTGAGCCACCGCGCCCGGCCAAAGCTCAGCTCTTTATTGAAGAAATCTGTTGATACACATGATCTGCTATTTCAAGAAATTGAGTGTGTATTAAAAACAAAAAAGGAAGCTGTTATCCTGGAGTCATTTGGCCTCTTTTAACAGTATACATGGTAATAATTGAATAATTAAGGAATTTAATGCAGGTGAGTTGTAAGCTAATTTAGCTATGAGCATCAACATCTTAAACTATGACTACAGGAAATGATTTTAAAATTAAGCACTTTTTGATAGCTCTAACTGCCTTTGTAATTCATTATTCTTCACTCTTTTTATTTTTTTTAAATCTTTAAAAGCAGACTGCATGCTGGGATGCCATAAAATTTCCCTTTTAGTCAGTCTATAATGGTAAGGGTCATATTTCAGTATCTTCAGTATAAAAGCAGTGTACCTCAGGAGCTTGGGTTTAATGTTTTACCAGCGTAGCGTGGGGTAACAGTTAATGTTTTTATTTTAAATAAAGGATAGAAATTAACTTTTAAAAAAAGTGCTTGACTCCCGGCTGTGAATATATACTAATTGATGAGGTGAGAAAGAATGTTTTCTTGTGATTAAGAGCTAGAGATGAAGCCAGCTCAAATTAGTTTTTAGAGTAGTTTAGGTATATGCAAGTGGTAATCAATAATGCGCAATGATGTGGTGGCCACTATATCCCAGATGTCACTGTATTCTTAGCGATGGTAATGTATTATCACCAGCATGGCATATGACATGGGCAAGCAGGGGTGAAGGCTGTGACATAACAACCTCACTCTAGGTATTGAAAAAGGATGTAAGAGCATCTAGGGGCAATAGTACAAAAGAGTAAGGCAACAGAAGAAAAAAAAATAATCTGGAAGTATAACAGCCTTCGGCATGCAACATTTTCCATTTTACTATTTATCATCTTTAGGGTATGCATGATTTCTGTTTGCTAGGAGAGGTTTTAGTAATAGAAATTTCTTTCAGTAATTCAGAGGCGAATAAATCTTTTCTTTCCTCAGAGCTATAGCAGTTAGTGCTCGACTTTTGGGGGACTGATAAACCACCCTCTTCATCCATCTGCTTTATTGGAAGAAATAAGGCTTTTAAAAATCAGTTTATGGACTGACATCACACATGAGCAATTCAGGAAGCTTTTTCTTTTTTGCTTCTAAGATGTAACCAAATATATCTTAAGAATTCATAAAGCCCTAACAAGCAAAAATACTTTTAATAAAGTATCAACATTTCTCAAAGTAAGTAGTAGTATTGGCTCCTGGGGAAGAACCCTGAATTTAAGTGTTAGGAAACATGGATAGTTCTGGATGTGCCTCTGGCTTAATGATGACTCTGGGCAAGTCATACAGTGCCTCTAACTCCTAGTTTATTTATCTGAAAAATAAGTGGACTGCCTATGTCCATAGTTTAAAAGGTGCTCTATGATGTCTCAGGGTTCTCACCAGGTGGCTCATTGTCTGTACTGGAGGCTTTCAGGGCTCAAGTTGGCTGGACTCCACTTAGCCTGCTTTTAACAGAGCTTTTCAGCTTGTGTCTGTTGTATATATTAAGTTATATTAAATTAAAAAATGGTAATCTGGCTAGAAAAGTTTGAAAACACCAGGTGAAGATTCGAAATAAAATAAACCCAAGATTTCAGAAATTGTATTTGCCTAGACACAGTGCACTGTGTCTTTTTGTCTTTTTGGTACTTAGCACATACTAGGTTCTCCATACATATTTATTATATGAATACAATACTTGTAATGTGCAAGTGAGAAGGAAATGCAAAAATAGAAGGCACCGTATTTGTGTTGTTATGCCTGAGAGTCATTTTTGTACAGCTTGTGAAAACAGTAGTAAAAAACAATATGGACTATGTTTGATGAACAACAGCTAATTTTATTGGATTTGTGTACATAATCAGAAATTTTAGTCTAAGGCCCTATATTACTATAAATTCCAGGAAGTCTAGACAGAAAAATTGAGCAATTTAGAACAGACTAGAAGAGTAAAACAGTTTGTCTAGAAAACACTATCTAAAGAATAAAGTTAGTTTCTTTCAAATAGGGTTGATTACTCTTTTATGTAGTTTATAAGCACACAAACCATTTTCTTTGCATGGGAATATCCATTCTAAGACCTCTCCTAAACAAAAAGAAGATTCAATATTTTATTCTCCATTAAATGATGTTTTGTGTGCATGCTGCAAAAACAAGAGAGAAACAAGAGTGACTCTAGCAGATGCTTAAAGGTTTAAGATTAAAGACACATGTAAATGTGTAAGTGTTCTGTGCACTTGAATGAGTATTTCCAAATCACAGCTAGAAAAATTTAGGAGTAAATTGACTTAACTTAGGGTAAATCAATAGTGGTCCCTGAACTGGAGGGAAACAGATGAGCAAGAAAAAAATTTGTTGACAAGACTCCACTAAAGAAAACAACTTCAAGTAACTGATGAGATATTCTGCTGCCTAGAGGAATTACCTAGCCTTTAGCAAGGCGAAGTCAGCTTCAACTGGCAGGCGGTTTGTTTTAAAACAGAAATGAGAAAAAGGATCTGGGCTTACAAATGATGAGAAGATATATTGTCAACAGGGGAAAAACACTCAGAAAATAGCAACAAACTTGTTTCCCCAGCACAACTGAAAGGACAGAGAAGGAAAGCAATTTAATGTACCTTGTTCATGTAGTTGCTTTCCTTTATCCTTACTAACAGGGCTTGTCAAGATGGTTCTGGAAACTGAACGAATGAATGTAAGTTATGAAGCATGATAGACATCAGTGAAATGCTTTATTTCTGTTTCTCCGGGTTCATTGTTTCTTGCTTGACTTTCATGGGAAGTTTACAGTTGTTTTCATTTTTCAGGAGTCAGTTCCTGACTTCCCTGGTCACGGCATTGAACAAACAATTAGGAGAAAGTAGGTGTAGTCTTTGCTTGTTTCTCTCTCTCTCTCCCTCTCTCTCTCTGTCTCCTTTTCTCCAACGTATCAATATATCAATAGCACTTAATCATGCATGGACTGTCTGGTTTAAGTGTTACTCCCAATTACCACTCTGACTATAATATGATGATAGCTATTACCGTATTGGAGACAGCCACCACATTCTCTAGCTATAATGAACTCTTTTATGAACATAGTCTTATATAATATGCCCACTGTAAAAAAGAATAGTTTCAGAGTTTCTACATAATGACTCCAATGTCCGTAATTCTTTATTTTTGTTGTTTTTCTGACTTAATTGATTTACTTAACTCAATTATAATAAATAATAATATAGTACCATTCATGATTACCTTTCTTTCTTGTCCTATATCAGAGTATAGGTAGATTTGCTTAATATGTAGTAGTATATCCAGAACAAAAGAGAATTAATTAACCCTAATAACCAAACCCCTAACCAAGATATGTTACCTTTGCTTTAGTTCTTGTCCTAAAGACTGAGAAGGTGAGAAAGCTGGCTTTAGCACTAGGGCCAAGTTTATTTGCAAGTTATTAAGATAGCACATGGTCAAGTTAACTGTTGAAGGGAAAATGCCCAGGGCCAGGTGTACCAATAATTATTAGTAAATCCTGTTTAGACTTTAGCGATTTCCTCTCCCAGTAGATTGATCTTTCATAGGAAATATCATGGTTGTAATTTCAGGGATCACCTGTTTAAATCATAAAGTACTGAGGTTTCAATATTATTAATGTTTTGCCAGGTCCCTATAGCTCTTATCATTCACGAATTCCTCAGATTGCTAAGGAGACATATACGGATCTTTGGGGTCTGGGTGAAATTGTGAGGTACAGAGAGAGAAGCAACAGTCTGGTATTTACTCTGGAAGGAAAGAGAACTGGTGGAGATGTCATTGACTGTTGTCTGTTGGTGGCTTTGACAGCAATGGCATGAGAGGGATCTGGTGTGAGGGAGGGGGACGGGGTTGTGGCAGTTATTCACATTATGGATTTTTAGGGACTTAGTCATAGAACTAAGTAATTTCAGAGGTAGAAAATTATTTCCTGAGGTGATAAATGTAAATCAAGGCATAGAATAGAGGTAGGGTTACTATAAACCTTGATTTATTTGGGATTGTTCTCATTTATGCCTGTTGTACTGGCATAATTACTAACATTAATAACACCTGTGGTAGCCAGCCTCCAAGATGGTGCTCAGTGAGCCTGCCTCCCGGTATTCACCCTATAGGTAACCCCTACCACATTGTACCGTAGTTGGTCTATCTGACCATAGAATAAGGCAAAAGCGATGGTATGTCACTTATGAGATTAGATTATAAAAGACACTGTGATTCCATCTTGCTTGCGCCTGCTTTCTCATCATTCATTCTTGGTTCACTCCAGAGGAAGCTTGATGCCTTGTGAAGAGCAGCTCCAGCCCAGTCAAGCCTTCAAATGAAGATAGTCTGGGCCTATATCTTGAACTAAAAATTCATGAGAAACCCTGCAATAGAACTATAAGCTAAGCCTCTCCCAGGTTCATGATCCTGAGACGTGTGTGAGACAATGTGTGATTGTTGTGTTAAGCTGCTAAATCTTGGGAGTGATTTGTTATAAAGCAATATGTAACAAATATAGCATCCTTCCACTCTCCAAAGTGTCTTGATTTGGATGAAAGACTATAAAGTCACCCTCTATAAAGCTGATATGTTAACAGAGGTCTAATTCATGAATTTATTAAGGATTTTTTTCTCCCGAGAGTTGGAGCTTTTACTGTGACATTAGTATGCAGATACCTATGAAGGTTATCAGGACAGAGGCATTCGATAGTGTCAAAAGTCTCAATCTTTAGACTCAGAATTATGAAAGAGAGTATGACAAAGTAAATAAGAATGTTTGATTTGGAATCAAATTTTCCTGTATTTTAATTCTGACTTCATCATTTACTGGCCTTGAAGAGTTATTTAACTTTCCTGTGTCTCAGTTTCATCATGTAAAAATTGGGGATAATAATAACACCCCTCCACAGGATTTTTTTCAGGATTAAATATGTATAAAGCATTTACAATAAAGCTTGGCACATGTAAGTGTTCAATAAGAGTTACTTATTATTGTAATGAAGAGTTGATATTTTTCCTTTGTTCCATTTATGCACAAATAGATATCCCCTGTCCAGTGTATTCTCATTGATTTATTCCTTACATATATTTATGTTCTTACTGTGTACTAGAGACTTAAGACAGAAATATATCACCACTCAAGGAACTTACAAAGTAGTTGGATTTTTAGTTTGGTGTAATTCCATTTGTCTATTTTTGCTCTGGTTGCCTGTGCTTTTGAGGTCTAAAAAATCCTTGCCCAGATCAATGTCCTAAAGCATTTCTCCTTTGCATTCTTTTAGTAGTTTCATACTGTCGAGTCTTGCATTTAAGCCTTTAATCCATTTTGCATTGATTTTTGTACACAGTGAGAGATAAGGGTCTAGTTTCATTCTTCTGCATATGGATATCCAGTTTTCCCAGCACCATTTATTGAAGAAACCATCCTTTCCTCAATGTATATTTTTGGTGCCTTTGATGAAAATCAGTTGGCTGTATGTATATATATGGATTAATTTCTGGGTTCTCTATTTTGTACCATTGGTCTATGTGTCTGTGCCCATAGCACACTCTTTTGGTAGCTTTGTAGTATATTTTAAAGTCAGGTAATGTCTTAGTCTGTTTTATGTTGCTATAACAGAGTATGTGAGGCTGGATAATTTATAAAGAAAAGAGGTTTCTTTGATTCATGTTTCTGCAGCCTGGGAAGTTCAAGGACATGGCCCTGGCTTTTGGTGAGGGCTTTTATACTACATCATAACGTGGTAGACAAGATCAAAGAGGAAACCAGGGCGCATCCTGGCTTTATAACAACACACTCTCACAGGAACTAATTGATTCCCATGAGAACTAATCCAGTCTCACCAGAGTGAGGACTTACTTCCATGACAGTGATATCAAACCATTCATGAGGGACCTGCCCCCATGACCTAAACAACTCCCACTAAGCCCCACCTCCCAACACAACCACATTGGGGATCGAATTTCAACATGAGCTTTGGTGGAGACAAACTCAAACTATAGCAGGTAAGTGTGATGCCTCCAGCTTTGTTTTTTTTCTTTTTTTTCTTAGGGTTGCTTTGATTGTTCAGGGCCTTTTGTGATTTCATATGAATTCTAGGATTTTTTTTTTTTTTCTATTTCTGTCTGCGAAGAATGGCTTTGGTAATTTGTTATGGATTGCATTGAATATGTAGATTGCTTTAGGTAGGATGGTCATTTTAACAACATTACAATAATTTTTCTGATCCATGATCATGGGATGACTTTCCATTATTTGTGTCCTTTTCAATTTCTTTCCTCAGTGTTTTGTATTTTCATTATAGAGATCTTTTACCTCCTTGGTTAAATTTATTCTTAGGTATTCTTTTTGTGATTATAGTAAATGATAAAGTAAATGGTAGTTATAGTAAATGGTATTGCTTTCTTGATTTCTTTTATAGCCAGTTTGTAATTGGTGTGTAGAAATGCTACTGATTTTTGTATACTGATTTTTATATGTTGATTTTGTATGTTGATTTTGATCTTATATATGGTTTTTTCTCTATATAAGATCATGTTGTCTGCAAACCGGGACAATTTGACTTCTTTCTTTTCAATTTGGATGCCCTTTATATCTTGCCTAATTGCTTTGGCTAGCACTTCCAGTACTGAACTTTATCAAATGCTTCTTCTGTGACTATTGAGATGATTATATGGTTTTTCATCTTCATTCTGTTGATGTGATATGCCACGTTTATTGATTTGCATATGTTAAACCATTTTACAGCCCTGGGATAAATCCCAACTGTTAATAATGTATAATCCTTTTAATGTGTTATTGAATTTGGTGTGCTAGTATTTTGTTGAGAATTTTTGCATCTATGTTCTTTAACGATATTAGCCTGTAGTTTATGTTCTTGTTATTGTTGTTTACTTGTCTAGTTTTTGTATCAGGGTTATGCTGGCCTTATAAAACAAGTCTGAATTAATTTCCTCCCCTTCAAAATTTTGCAATAGTTTGAGATGAATTGGTGTCAAATCTTTAAAAACCTGGTAAAATTCAGCAGTGAAGATATCTAGTATTGGGATTTTCTTTGTTGAGAGAAAATGTTTGTATACATTTCATGTAGATTTTCCGGTTTGTTGGTATATAGTTTTTCATAATAGCCTCTGATGATCTTTCATATTTCTGTGGAATCAGTTGTAATGTCTCCATTTTTTATTTTGATTTTATTTATTTAGATCTTTCTTTTGTGAGTCTATCTAATTTTGATTTTTTTTATCTTTTTAAGAAACAACTTTTCATTTCATTAATATTTCATTATTATTATTTTTAGTTTTTATTTTGTTTATTTCTGCTCTGATCTTTCTTAGATCTAATTTTGGTTTGAGTTATTCTTGCTTTCTATTTTAGTTCCTTGAGGTACATTGTAGAATTGTTTATTTGGAGTCTTTCTATTTTTTTTTTTTGATGTAGGCATTTATTGCTATAAAATTACCTCTTAGTACTGATTTTACTGTATCCCAGAGGTTTTGATATATTGTATTTTTATTTTCATTTATTTCAAGAAATTTTTAAATTTTCTTTTTAATTTTTTCATTGACCCATTGGTTGTTCAAGAGCATGTTTAATTTCCATGTAGTTTTACAGTTTCCAAAGTTCCTCTTATTATTGATTTCTACTTTGATTGTGGTCAGATAAGATACTTTATATGATTCATTTTTTAAAAATGTATTGAGACTTGTTTTGTTCTAACATATGGTCTCTTCTGCAGAATATTTCATTTGCTGATGAGATACTGTGTATTCTATATCTGTTAGATAAAATATTCTGTGAATGTCTATTAGGTCCATTTGGTCTATAGTGCAATTTAAATCTGATTTTTTTTTATTGATTTGCTCTCCAGATGATCTGTCCAGAGCTGAAAGGAGGGTGTTAAAGTCCCAAACTATTATGTTGGGATGTATCTCTCCCTTTAGATATACTAATATTTGCTTCATATATCTGGATTCTCCAGCATTGGGTACATATATATTTACAATTGTTATATCCTCTTGCTGAATTGATCCTTTTATCATCATATATTGAATTTCTTTGTCACTTTTTACAGTTTTTGACTCAAAGTCTATTTTATTTGATATAAGTATAGCTACTCTTGCTCATTTTTGCTTTTTATTTGCATGGGTTATCTTTTTCCATTCCTCCACTTTTAGCCTCTACAGGTGAAGTGAGTTTCTTACAGGCAGCATATATTTTTTTTTTTTTTTTTTTATCTATTCAGACAGTCTGTATCTTTTAATCAGGGAATTTAATCCATTTGCATTCAAGGTTATTATTGATAGGTGAAGACTTACTCCTGTTATTTTGTTTATTGTTTTCTGCTTGTTTTGTATATCTTTTGTTCCTTATTTCCTCTCTTATGGTTTATTTGTAGTTTGACAGTTTTCTTTCATGATAAGGTTTGATTCTTTCTTCTTTCTCATTTGCATTTATTCTCTACCAGTGAGTTTTATACTTTCATGTGTTTTCATAATGGTGGTTATTATTGTCCTTTTGCTTCCAGACGTAAACATTTCTTGTAAGATTGGTCTAGTGGTGATGATTTCCCTCAGTTTTTTCTTATCTGGGAAAGCCTTTATTTTTCATTCATTTCTGAAGAATAGCCTTGCTCAATATATTATTCTTGGATGTCAATTTTTTTTCTTTTAGCATATTGTCTATATTATCCCATACCTGTGAGGTTTCTTTTGAGGAATATTCTATGAGTCTAATAGGGATTCCCTTTATATGACTTAATACTTTTCTCTTGCTTATTTTTAGCATTCTTTCTTTGTTTTTGATTTTTGACAATAATATGCCTCAGGAGAACCTGTTTGGTTTGGATCTAGTTGATTACTATTGAGCTTCCCAGATCTAGATGTTCATATCTCTCCCAGGACTTGGAAAGTTTTAAGCTATTATTTCATTATATAGGTTTCCTTTTCCTTTTTCCTTCTCATCTCCTTCTGTAACTCCCATAATGTGAAAATTTGTTTGCTTACTGGTATCTCATAGGTCCAGTACTCTTTCTTTATTCTCTTTCTTTTTCTTTTTTTTTTTTGTCTTCTTGGATTATATCAAAAGATCTCTCTTCAAGTTTAGAATTTTTGTCTTCTGCTTGATCTTGTCTATTGTTGAAGTTGTCAATTGTATTTTTATTTTATTAATTGAATTCCTTAGCTCCAAGATTTCTGTTTCTTTTTATGATATCTATCTTTTTGTTGAATTTCTAATTCAGCTCACAAATTGGTTTTCTGATTTTATTGGATCATGTCTATCTGTATTCTTTTGTATCTTGTTGAGTTTCCTTATAATCATTACTTTGTATTGCTTTCAGGTATTTGATAGATTTTCTTTGAGGGTCTATTACTGGAGAATTACTGTGTTCCTTTGGAGGTGTCATGTTTTCTTGCCTTTTCATGTTTGCGTGTTCCTACGTTGATATCTGCATAGCTGTTGAAATAGTCACCTCTTCCAATTTTATGGTATAGCTTTCACAGGGAAAGACTTTTTCCTATAAATGTGATCTATAGTGTTGGTTTGGGTAGGGTGGGTGCAATACTGTGGTCTCTGTGTGATGTCTTTGGCTGTAATCAACGTCAGCAGTGTCTGTGCATGCCTCAGTGGCCTAAACTTTAGGTGTTTGTGTAGGCAGTGGTATGGCTTCGCTGGGGGTGGGGTTGATGACAGTGGCAGGCACTGAGCAGGCCTGCCCTTAGGCCCTGGTGGGTGCATGTGCAGCACATGGTGGCTCCACTGGTTGAGGGGGAGGGATTTCTGGCAGCAACTGGGGCTGGGTGGCTGGCTCTCAGGCCCTAGAGAGTGTGCACATCAGATCCCCTGGTCCTTGGGCAGGCCCTTCACTGTGCCGTTTCTTAGGGCATATGGTGCTGTGTGGGTTTGGAGATCCAGGCAACTGTTGTACTGTTGGGTATAGCTAGAATTTTGATGTCACAGCCCTTTATGTGAGTGTGACTGCATGATGATGGGGCCCCAATAATGTGGAGATGAAGGGGTTATTGGGCCCCAGGACAGGAGGCAGTCTAGCAGTGGCTCATTTCTCAAAATTGTACTGTGCCACAGCAGCTTGCATTCTGGGGAATCGGGGAGACCCTGTGTGAGTCCTTTCTCCGAAGCAATGCAGCTATATGGATTCCAGGCAGCTCCCTATACCGGGCTCAGGGCCTCTTGTAATTATGATTGTAGACATCTGTGGTGGTAATGGGGACTGCTGGGGATCTCCAGCTTACCTTTTCCCCATAATGGGAAGTCCTTCCTGGCTCTGGACCTACCCTGGCTGGTTGCTTCACCTTCCTTTCTATACTGACATCCCGCATTTCTGTTCCTCACTCTTTGTCATTTTCTTGCTGAATTTCAATGTTCTCCTTTAGATAATCTACTCAAAGTGAAGTTATCTATTTGTTGTTTTGGTCCTTCTTTGTTTAGGAGATGACCATTGGGTACCTCTTGTCAATTATCTTGATGACCTCTGTTTCTTACATCTTTTATTATATGGGAATGATTTTATTATCCTAAACTATTGTGTTATATATCTTTTTGCACAAAGAGAATGATACATTTATTTAGCATGAATCTTCACTTTCTTCAAAATGATACTTCTTTAATAGTGAGATAATACAATAAATAAACTTCTCAAGGTCATCTACTCTCAAAACTCTGTTGTACATTTTACTTTTATGTATAGTACACAAAGTCAGTCACTAGAGGTTTAGCTATAAAACATTTCAGAAGTATAAGTTGTGCATTTCATTAATAAGGGAAGAAATAAAATGTATTTTTCATCTATTACAGACTTTGTACTAAAGAAAATATTGCAGAGTTTTACTGGTTCCTGTATATTTTTAACCTTCCTAGAATGATTAATGACCACCTGTCAATACCCTAAAAATCATGTGTCTATGTATCCCTTTGTTTCTCCTGTAAATTAATTTGTGTCTTTTAAAAATTGACACTAAGAAGTTTTACATTACTAAGAGATAGCTGAGCTACATCATCAAGTAAGCTTAACATAGAAAAGAAATGTAGAAAAAAGTCTAATGACCATCCAGTGTATTCTCTGAAACAATTTTATTGTTTATGAATAAAGACCTCCTGTGATGTTCTTTTTAAAGCCATCATAAACACATATCAACCATGTGAAATTGAACTCATTATTTCCCTCTGGAAGATGAAAAAATAATTCAAATGATGGATTTTATATCTAGAATGAAATATACAAACTTCAGAGAAGAGGTAATTTCTATTTAAAGTATGTGATTCATTAAAATTACATTATAATTTATAATTCTTTCACTAGCTAGAGTTACTTAAGTTTGCGAAGGGAAGGAGGTTGACTGGATGAAGGTCTTATTTCTTTGTAAAATTTCCCTGTCTTTGTTTTTCAATCTTGGTAACTTCTAAAGGCTTCATAAGATCATCTGATACATATATAACACCAACTTCAGCCTAGGTATGATATATTCCTTTCATTTTAAAGTTAGTGTATAATTTTGGAATAAATCCTTTATAGAAGTAGTGTCAATAGGGCGACTCTGTGGCGCCTAACTGGTTTTGGTTGCTTGCCGTGATGTTATTACTTTATCCTAAAGCCAGGGAGAAATAAGGAAGGCCCAGAGTTTGAGCTGACATTGCTGACACACTTAGGGATTACATGGAAACATGAGGCATGTCTGCTTTCCTGTGTGCTTGTGGATTTAAAATAAACTGGCTTTTAGGGTAAATGAGATTAATGCGGAAGCCCAAGTAGTGCATAACAGTGTATCTTTGGCATCTATTCTGAGGATCATACTGGGGTCCGAAGAAAGTTTTAGGTTCTCATTCTGTCCATCCCATAGAGAAAGATTGTGGCATTTTCAATCCAACTTTTGTACCAGTTTGACAATGTTTTTGGCCAAAGTTTGTGATTGATCCAACTTTTTATTAGGATGGGAGCCTTTGTCCTATTCACTTTAGATAATAGCTGTCCACCAAATTTTGTATAATTTGCATTGGATGGTGGAAGTTGAACTTTATAATGTTTAAGAATATGAAAAGCTTTGAGTCCATATGCATTTATGTTCATTTTTTCCATTTAATATTTTCTAGTCACTAGTGTGAAAAAGTAAAGAGATTTCTAAATACTATGGCTTATTGCTAAAAATCTTAGTTTTCTCAGATGATGCAATTTAAAATAGAGTAATTTAATTTAGATCAGTTTACCCTCCTAATTGAAACTATAAAAAAGAGATGCTGAATTAATCACAACCAAGAATGAAATGTATATTTTCCTGAGCTTATTGTATTGTTTTAATTATTAGTACATTGAAACCACAAATGTCACTGTGTAAACTCTTAAAAAAATAAATACTATGACTTAAATCAGCATTTGATGAAAATGAATCATTAGTGGGTGTTCTAAGCAACATAGTCACTTATGGAAACAGGAAGAATGGCGTGTCATTTGTTGATGAAGGAAAAATTGACTTGTGTGATGATATATGTATTTTGGGTGAGAAATTGACATCTCTATTTAAATGAATGGAGGGCGTCACCTGGAAATGTCTTTCATGTTAACTGAGTGACATAATGCATAATTATCTGTTACAGTGGTTGATGTGGTTTGTGTTTAGGCTATGATGTTCATTCGAAGGACATCTCACTTACAAGGTTTATATAATACAACGTATAAAGAAACTTCATGCTCCAGAGTTTTAAAAGTCATTAATCATAGTGAATTAAGGTAGTTAATCAAGCCTTAGACACTGACAAAAGATGGTCCCTGAGGGTTTTTACCTTGAAACCTTTAGAAAATAATAGTTTCTGCTTTCTTCTTGACTGCCTCAGTAAGCCAATTCATTTTCTTCAGGAGAACCTCAAGGTCAATGATATGACTGTGTCAACTTTAAGTGATGTTTTGCCTCAGTCATGTAAGCAGACTTCCGTTGTTATAACTGATGCTGAGAGTGGTACTGTCAAGAAACCACAGATTGTCTAGAAAGAAATTAAGTAAAAGACCAATAATATTGGAGATTTCAATTCATGTTTAAATTAAAATATTTATTATTTAATTGAATGTACCTCAGGATACAATTAAAAATTTTTAATAATAAATGGTGAGTATTGCTGCATTATGAGAATATAAACAAGAACTGGGCTAGACCATAGTATATTATTCTGGAAAAAAACTCAAAGAAAATATCTAATTGGGTTAACTTTTATAAATTATATAATTTCTGTAAATATTTTCAAAACAGAATTTCTTAATCGGTTTTTCCCATTTGATTCCCCAGGGCTCTCCATGGTAGCAAGTTATTTCACTGAGTCACGAAGTTTGAATTCTTGAAGTCTGGCAGAGGCAAATGTCTCATTTATGCTGATCTGAGAGACATCTGTGATGAGACTGTACATCAGGCCAATTGGCAGTGTTGATCAGAGGCTGATGAGAAGTTCTGAAGTGAAGCAGGCTAGCAGTGAAGATTCCACCAAAATAAGGTGATTACATTTCTGTTTTCAGAAAATGACCTTCTGACCCCTGACTTACATGTTGAATTTCTTAAGGCTTAAATGTACAATCTTCCAATATAATTCAAAACTGAATTGGAGGATTGAGTTAACTTTCAGGAGAATTCAAGCTCCTTAAACCCACTTTTCCTTTGATATACTGGAATTTAGATAACTTTGAAATTTGTTTGAATTCTTTATTTTTGTAAAGACTTTCTGGCCTCTACTGTAACAGTGACAAATTCTTTTTTCCCAAACTGTTTTTTTTTTAAAGTAAAAAGAATGCCTAGGATTTGTGATAAAAAATCATGTTGGAAAAGAAATTTAAAATAACTGTCTTTCTCCAGCAATATATGTCTGGTCTGGAGCTTACTACTAGAATATACTTTATAGTGAGTGGCAATATAATAAAGGAAAAAACTATTGGAAGTAGGAATTATTAGTAATTTTTTCTGTAGTCCCAGCTATTGGGAAGACTGAGGCTGGAGGATTGCTTGAGGCCAAGGATTAGAGGCTGCAGTAAGCTGTGATGACATCTGTGAATATCCACTATAATCCTGCCTGGGCAGCATAGCAAGACCCCATCTCAAAAAAATAGTAATATTTTGCTTTTATGGTCTTATTTTCTAAAGAATGATGGCTAAAGAAAAATTATGCTACTTTAAAATTAATTTTAAACATTATGCTAAAAATAAAAGTAAGGCATTGTTTCATCAATAAAAAATGATATTTCTGAAGAATTTGGATTACTTATGAAGTACTTTTTCAACCATTAACTTGTTTCTCTGCCTTTGTCACTACACCTCACCATACCTTAGGCATAAACCCTTGCTGATTTCTACTCATGTATCAATAACAAGGATAACAAGTATTGAAAACTATTTGAAATAAATTTAAAAACTGGTAAAAAGATAATGAAAATTGATGCCTAATGAATAATACAAATTAAAATGGCTAATAGGTTAGTTTTCTTAGCTTTTCTATTTTCAACTTTGAGATATTAAAATTAGTGTGTAGAGAAAGAAGTAAAAAATTTGATGTTTAGTTATCAGCAGACAGAATCCAGAAGGATAATAATTTACACCAAGAATTTATGTAATAGTGTGTAGAATGCTTTCTATTTTGAAAACTGAAGCAAGATAATTCATCTTATAAATTAGTAATTTATTACAACAGTGCTAATTATGCTTATGTTGCTATAATTAAGCCATGCCATGATTAAGAGTCTGTCTGCCTTTTCAATTACAAATAAATATTTTAAACCATTATCTCAGGATTCCATGCTGTTTTCAGGGAAGAATTTTTCTTCATGAAATAGAAATCAAACTTTAAATTACACTAAGAAAAATGTGCTATCTTCTGTAGGTTTCGTTGCAGTGATATGTGGAAATTAAGACAAGAGTCATAGTCTTAATTTTCCTGTGTTAAGCTTAATGGAGAATAAAGCAATAAACATTTAATATAATAAAAAAAGAAAACCTAGTAAGAAATAGCTTTTGGGACTCAAAGAGTTTACTGTCAAGCTGTATTCTACTTCATGTAGGGCCTCTGTGGACTTACTGAAAACCAGTCTCAGCCTCTTCTGGAACCCTTGTCAGAGACTGGAGAAGGAAAGGGACCTTCTAAGTGAAGACTGCCCTGTCCCCTTGACTGCCTCCCCCAACTCCTTTTGGCTTAGATTTTAAATGAACTTCCGAAGGGGGAAAGTCCTTTGAACAAGGAGTTGGTTGGGGGATGCTGCACTCCTGAAGGTACGCAGCGGCCTGGCCTGGCCAGGGACCTACTTGGCACTGGCCCCAAGGGTGTCTGATCAGTCTTCAGCTCAGGAAGGAAGATTTGAAAGAAGAGGCTTAAGAGTGCAGGGAAGTTGAAGAGCAGGTCGCGATTTGGTCAGAGGTGCCTGGTTTAGTGCTGTAATTGTCTTATTTTTTTTTTATATATATATTTCTTGGAGTAAACATTTTAAATAAATGGCATCATTGTTTACTCTGTCAAAAAAAAAAGCTGGAACTAGACTTCTCTGCTTACTTTTTGAATTTAGCTGTAAGGTACAGCTGCGCATATATCCAGACAAGAGCTTATTCATCAGGGGTATTGTTACCATGTACTATATACAATCCCTCCATACAGACAAAATTGAAACATCATGGCCACTTAGTTTCTTTCTGTTCTGGTTAACACCACTTAATTCAATCTGGTATTGATTTAATCTATCCCAAATAACATTATAGGGCACAACAGATCACCCAATTGACCCATTTAATCATCAAGAAATATGCATGTTCACTACATTTATGGTACTCTATTAGGCAGTATTTCTCCTTTCAGTGATCATTTATTAAGCACAAAGTAACTGCTATGCAAATTGCTAGGTTCTGGGGATAAAATGCATAGCTCCTATTTTTATTGAACTCTAATGAAAGAGTTGGGCAAGCAAACAGACTCTTGCTCTATATGATATGTACTGTGGAAGAAATAGTGTAAGATACTTTGAGAATAGTGAAAAAGAAGAATACTACCATCCACAAAGGTGGGAGAAGTCAGGGAAATGTCCTAGAGGAGATAAGAGGCTATTTAAGTTTTATTTTTATTTCAGAATATTACAAAGGTACAAATGTTTTGGTTACATGAATTGCTTTTATACAGTTTGAGTCAAAGTTATAAGTGTGTCCATCACCCGTATAGTGTGCATTGTACCCATTAGGTGTGAATTTACCCATCCCCTCTCCCCCTTCCACCTGCTTAATTTCTGTTGAATTTTACTACCATAGCTGTGCATGAGTGTTGATTAATTAGTTCCAATTTAGTAGTGAGTACACGTGGTGTTTGTTTTTCCATTCTTATGATACTTCACTTAAAAGGATAGTCTCTCCATCTAGGTTGTTATAAAAGGTATTAGTTCACCATTTTTTATGGCTGAGTAATACTCCACGCTATACATATGCCACATTTTATTAACTGTCTCATGTATTGATGGGCAATTCAGTTGTTTCCGCATCTTTGTGACTGTAAATTGTGTTGCTATAAACATTTGAGTGCAACTGTCTTTTTTATAAAATGTCTGTTTTTTCTTTGGATAAATACTCAATATTGG